>PVKP010039245.1:0-20288 GCA_004027715.1 Plecturocebus donacophilus
AACTCAGGCAAGTCAGGATGTCTGTACGTAACCCTAGGAAGGGGGCTGAATCCAGGGAGACAAATGGCATCAGTGTGCAGGCCCCACTTGCATGGCACCTCATGAAATAAGACCCACTGGCTTGGAATTCCAGCCAGCCACTAGCAACAGGGTAGAGCCTGCCTGAAACGAGAGGGAGCCCCTGGGAGGAAAGGCAGGCCACCATCTCTGCTGTTTGATTAACTCAGTCATTCTAGCTTGCAGGCTTCTGTGAATCCAAACTGTTCAGTCAAGGAAGAGTCCCTCCAGCGTAGCATAGCTGCTTTGCCAGAATGTGGCCAGACTGGTATTTTAAGTGGGACCCAGATACATTCCACCTCACTGGGCGGGACCTTCCCCCTGAGGCCTCCAGCCACCCCTGCCCACACATATTCTATAGACAGAGCTCTGATCTCTCAATGGGACACAGTGCCCAGTGGGAGGGAGGGACGCCACTTTGGTTGTTTGAACAATTCAGCCTGTAGGATTCAGAGAGTCCAAGCCAACAGAGGCAGGGGCAGTTCTGCAGCACGACAGCCATGTTGTCAAGACCAGACTGCTTCTTTAAGTGGGACCCTGATTTGCTTTTCCTCCAGTGGAAGATTCTCTCAGTCAGAACCTTTGGCCACACCTGCCCATGTTGTACAGCCAGCAGAGTTTTAATTTCTCCCTGGGATGGACTGCCCAGGCTGCAGGGCAGGCTGCTACCTTTGTTGTTTGGCTGTGTCTGACAGTCCAGCCTATGTATCTTGGAGAGCCCAAACCGACTGGGAGCTGAAGAGATCCCCAACACCATACAGTTGCTCTATCAAATAGCAGCCAGACTACTTCTTTAAGCAGATCCCTAATCTCATTTCTCCTAACTGGGTAAGACCTCCCAACTGGGGTCACCAGATACGTCCTACAGGTGTGATTGGGCTGGTAACACGTCAGTAACCCCTGGGATGGAACTTCCAGAGGAAGGGGCAGGTGGACATCTTTGCTGTTTTGCAGCATTCCCTGTTGATACCTCCAGGTACTGGAAAAACCAAGGCAATTAGGGTGAGGAGTGGACCCTAAGCAAACTGTAGCAGCCCTATAGAACAGTGGCCAGACTGTCAAAAGAGAAACAAACAAACCACCCCTGCCACTACCACCACCACCAAGAACAACAACAAATGACAAAAAGCCTATTCAAAGGTCAGCAACCTAAAAGATCGAGGGTAGATAAGCCCATAAAGATGAGAAAGAATGAACACAAAAATGCTAAAAACTTAAAAAGCCAGAGTGCTCCCTTTCCTCCAAATAACTGTAACACCTCTCCAGCAAGTACTCAGAACTGGGCTGAGGCTGAGATGTCTGGAATGACAGAAGTAGGCTTCAGAATGTGAATACAAATGAATTTCGCTGAGCTAAAGTAGCGTGTTGTAACTCAATGCAAAGAAGTTAACAATCATAATAAAACAACGCAAGGGGTAACAAACAAAGTAACCAGTATAGAGAGGAATATAATTGATCTAATAAAGTTGAAAAACAAACTACAAGAACGTCAAAATGCAATCACAAGTATTAATAGCAGAATAGACCAGATGGAGGGAAGAATCTCAAAACTTGAAGATTACCTTTCTTAAATAAGACAGGCAGACAAGAACAGAGAAAAAATAATAAAAAGGAATGAGCAAACACCCCAAGAAATATAGAATTATGTAAAGAGATCAAATCTACAACTCATCAGGGTATCTGAAAGAGTCAGAGAGAATGGAGCCAATTTGGAAGATATACTTCAGGATATCATCCAGAAAAACTTACTCAACCTAGCAAGACAGGCCAACACTGAAATTCAGAAAATTCAGAGAACCCCAATAAGATACTCCATGAGAAGATTATCTATAAGACACATAATCACAGATTCTCCAAAGTCTAAATGAA
This sequence comes from Plecturocebus donacophilus, assembly GCA_004027715.1. Taxonomy (NCBI): domain Eukaryota; kingdom Metazoa; phylum Chordata; class Mammalia; order Primates; family Pitheciidae; genus Plecturocebus; species Plecturocebus donacophilus. The sequence continues at coordinate 1,927 of PVKP010039245.1, forward strand.
AGAAAAAAATGTTAAGGGCCAGAAGAGAGAAAGGCCAGGTTACTTACAAAGAGAACCTATCAGACTAACAGTGAACCTCTCAGTGTAAATCCTACAAACCAGAAGAGATTGAAGGCCAGTATTAAACATTCTTAAAGAAATTCCAACCCAGAGTTTTATATCTGGCCAAATTAAGCTTCATAAGCAAAAATGAAATAAGATCCTTGTCAGATAAGCAAATGCTGAGGAAATTAGTTGCCACCAGACCTGGCTTACAAGAGTTCCTGAAGGAAGAATTAAATATGGAAAGGAAAAACCATTACCAGCAACTACAAGAACACACTGAAGTACACAGACCAGTGGCATCATGAAGAAAACACATAAACAACTCAGAAAAATAATGAGCAGACATCATTATGACAGGATCAAATCCACACATAACAATACTAACCTTCGATGTACATGGGCAAAATGCCACAATTAAAAGACTCTGAATGGCATGGCAAGATGGATAAAGAACCAAGATGCATTGGTATGCTGTCTTCAAAAGACCTATCTAATGAGCATAGACACACATAGGCTCAAAATAAAGAAATGAAGGAAAATTTACCAAGCAAACGGAAAACAGAAAAAAGCAGAGATTGCAATCCTACTTTCCAACAAAACATGTTTTAAACCAACAAAGATAAAAACACAAAGAAGGACATTACATAATGATAAAGGGTTCAATTCAACAAAAATACCTAACTATTCTAAATGTACATGCAGCCAACATGGGAGCACGAAGATTCATAAAGCAAGTTTGTGGAGACGTTCAAAGAGACATAGACTCCCACATAGTAGGAGACTTTAACACCTCATTGACAATATTACACAGATCATTGAGATAGAAAATTAACAAAACTATTTAGGACATAAACTCTGCTCAAGATCAAGTAGACCTTATAGATAGCTACAGAATTCTTCAACCAAAAATGACAGAACGTACATTTTTTTTCTCATTACCACACAGCATTTAATCTAAAACTGATCACATAATTGGAAGTAAAACACTCCTAGCAAATGCAAAAGAACTGAAGTAATACCAAACAATCTTTCAGACCACAGCACAATCAGATTAGAACTTAGATTAAGAAGTTCACTCAAAAACAAACAACTACATGGACAACCTGTTCCTGAATGACTTTTGGGTAAATAATTAAGCCAGAAATCAAAAAGTTATTTGAAAGTAATGAGAACAAAGATACAATGTACCAGAATTTCTGGGACACAGCTAAGGCAGTGTAAGAGGGAAATTTATAGCTCTAAATGTCCACATCAAAAAGCTAGAAAGATCTCAGATAAAGAACCTAACATCACAACTAAAAGAACTGGAGAACCAAGAGCAAACAAACACAAAAGCTAGCAGAAAACAAGAAATAACCATGATCAGAGCTAAACTGAAGGAGATAGAGACATGAAAAACCTTTCATGAAATCAATAAATCCTGGAGCTAGCTTTTTTGGCAAAATTGATAAAATAGACTGCTAACTAGACTAATAAAGAAGAAAAGAGAGAAGATTCAAATAAACACAATTGGAAACAGTAAGGAAGATATCACCACTGACCCCACCAAAATACAAGCAACCATCAGAGAACACTGTAAACACCTCTATTCACATAAACTAGAAAATCTAGAAGAAATATATCAATTCCTGAACACATATACCCTCCCAAGACTAAATCAGGAAGCAGTTGAGTCCCTCAATAGACCAATAATGTGTTGTAAAGTTGAGGCAGTAATAAATAGCTTGCCAATCAAAAAAGCCCAGGACCAGACAGATTTACAGCTGAATTCCACCAGAGGTACAAAGAATACCTGGTAGCATTTCTACTGAAACTATTCTAGAAAATTGAAAAGGAGGGACTCCTCCCTAACTCATTCTATACCAGAACCTGGCAGAGATATAACAACAAGAAAAAACTTCAGGCCAATATCCTTGCTAAAACTTGATACAAAAATCCTAAACAAAATACTGGCAAACCAAATCCAGCAGAGCATCAAAAAGCTTATCCACTACAATCAAGCTGGCTTCATCCCTGGGATGCAAGCCTGGTTCAAAATACACAAATCAATAAATGTGATTCCTCGCATAAACAAAAGTAAAGACAAAACCACAGGATTATCTCAATAGATACAGAAAAGGGCTTCAATAAAATTCAACATTTCTTTATGTTAAAAACTGTGTAAGAACTAGGTGTTGAAGGAACATGCCTCAAAATAATAAGAGCCAAATATGGAAAACCCACAGCCAGTATCATACTGAATGGGTAATAGCTGGAAGCATTACCCTGAAAGTTAGCACAAGACAAGGTTGCCCTCTCTCACCACTCCTATTCAACATAGTATTGGAAGTTCTGGCCAGGACAAATAGGCAAGAGAAATAAATAAAGATATTCAAATAGGAAGAATGAAAGTCAAACTCTCTGTGCTTTCAGATGACATGATTCTATGTCTAGAAAACCCTGTAGTCTCAGTCAAAAAGTTTCATAAGCTGATAAGCAACTTCAGCAGTCTCAGGAAACAAACCAAAAATTGTGCAAAAATTGTTAGCATTCCTATACACAAACAACAGTCAAGCTGAGAGCTAAATCCTGAATGAACTCCCATTCACAATTGCCACAAAAAAAGTAAAATACCTAGAAATGCAGCTAACAAGGGAAGTGTAGGACCTTTTCAAGAACTACAAACCACTGCTCAAAGAAATCAGAGATGACACAAACAAATGAAAAAAACATTCCATGCTCATAAATAAGAAGAATCATTATTGTGGGCATGGCCATACTGCCCAAAACAATTAATAGATTGAATGCTATTCCCATTAAAATACCATTGAAATTCTTCACAGAATTAGAAAAAATTCTTTAAAAATTCATATGGAACCAAAAAAGAGCCCAAACAGCCAAGGTAATCCTAAGCAATCAGTCAATCAATCAATCAATCAATAAAGCTAGAGGCACCATGCTGCCTTATTTTAGACTATAATACAGGGCTACAGTAACCAAAACAATATGGTACTGGTCCAAGAACAGATGCATAGACCAAGGAACATAATAGAGAACCCAGAAATACGACTGCACACCTACAACCATCTGTTCTTTGAGAAAGCTGACAAAAACAATGGGAAAAGGATTTCCTATTCAATAAATGGTGGTCGGATAACTGGCTAACCATATACAGAAAGTTAAAACTAGACCCCTTCCCTATACGATGTACAAAAATCAACTGAAGATGGATGGAATACTTAAATGTAAAACCCAAACCTATCAAAACCCTAGAAGAAAACCTAGACAAAACCAAACAGGACATAGTAATGGGCAAAGATTTCATGGCAAAAATGCCAAAAGCAATTGCAACAGAAGCAAAACTTGACAAATGAGATCTAATTAAGCTAAAGAGCTTCTGCACAGCAAATAAACTATTTCATGACAAAAATGCCAAAAGCAATTGCAACAAAAGCAAAAATTGACAAATGAGATCTAATTAAACTAAAGAGCTTCTGCACAGCAAAATATACTATCAACTGAGTAAACAGACAACCTACAGAAGGGTGGATATTTTTGCAATCTATCAAACTGACAAAGGTCTAATATTCAGCATCTATAAGGAACTTAAATTTACAAGGAAAAAACAACCCCATTAAAAAGTGGTCAAAGGACATGAACAGACACTTTTCAAAAGGAGACACACATGTGGCCAACAGCATAGGAAAAAAAGTTCAACATCACTGATCATTAGAGAAATGCAAATCAAAACCACAGTGAGATACCATCTCATACCAGTCAGAATGGCTATTACTAAAAAGTTGAAAAGCAACAGATGCTGGTGAGGTTCTGGAGGAAAAAAATGCTTCTACACTGTTGGTGGGAGTATAAATTAGTTCAACCACTGTGTAAGACAGTGTGGCAATTCCTCAAAGACCTAGAGGCAGAAATGCCAAATACCATTTGACCCAGTAATCCCATTACTGGTTATATATGCAAAGGAATATAAATCATCCTATTATAAAGATACATGCACACATATGTTCATTGCAGCTCTATTCACAATAGCAAAGACATGGAATTAATCTAAATGCCCATCAGCGATAGACTCAATAAAGGAAATGAGGTACATATATACATGTATACCATGGAATACCATGCCACCATAAAAAGGAATGAGATTATGTCCTTTTCAGGGACATGGATGGAGCTGGAGGCCATTATCCTTAGAGAACTAACACAGGAACAGAAAACTAAATACCATGTGTTCTCACTTACAAGTGGGAGCTGAATGATGAGAATACATAGACACATCAAGATGAACACAGAGGTGGGAGGAGGGTGAGGATCGGGAAGAATAGCTAATGAATGCTGGGCTTAATACCTCGGTGATGGGATGATCTGTGCAGCAAACCACCATGGCACACGTTTACCTGTGTAACAAACATGCACATCTTCCCCATGTATCCTGGAACTTAAAATAGAAATTTGAAATAAAAACAGAAATTGCTGCACCTATCAATCTATCACCGAAGTACTAAGCCCAGCATGCATTAGCTATTTTTCCTTATGCTGTCTCTCCCTGTGGCCCCCCTCCCCAACCCCAGCTGTGTTGTTCCCCTCCCTGTGCCTATGTGTTCACATTGTTCTGCTCTCACTCTAAGTGAGAACATGCAGTGTTTGATTTTTTGTTCCTGTATTAATTTGCTGAAGATAATGGCTTCCAGCTCCATCCATGTTCTGCAAAGGACATGATCTCATTTCCTTTTATGGCTGCATAGTATTCCATGGTGTATATGTATCACCTTTTCTTTATCCAGTCTATGATTGATGGGCATTTGGTTTGATTCCGTGTTTCTGCTATTGTGAATAGTGCTGCAATGAACATATACATGCATGTATCTTTATAACAGAATGATTTATATTCTAAAAGGGGATTTCTTTGTAACCCACTCATTTGAATTTACATTTTATTTTATACATTTTCCAAGTCATTGAATAGCGATTCATGTATTCACAAATCTTTGTGTTAATCTATGATTATTCAACAGCATAATTACCCAAAATGGGACTCCTATGTTAGAGTATACATACTTTAAAGATTTTTAGTATATATTGCTTGATTATCTCCCAGAAATTGTCTTCTAGTTGCATTTCCAGAAAATGACTACCTATTTTAATTCAACTGCATTGGTATAAAATATAAACATTACTTTTTGATTAACTAATGTATGAAATATTACATGTTTTTCCATTCTTTAAATTTTTTGTGAGGATTAACTCTTTTCTGATGTTTTTAAAAAATTCTCTTAAAAATGTTTGTATCTGGCCCAGGTGCACTTGCTCATACCTGTAATCTCAGCACTTTGGGAGGCCTAGGCAGGCAGATCACTTGAAGTCAGGAATTTGAGACCAGCCTGGCCAATATGGTGAAATCCTGTCTCTAATAAATATACAAAAATTAGCCCAGTGTGGTAGAATGACCCTGTAATCCCTGCTACTTGGGAGGCTGTGGCAGGAGAATCACTTGAACCCAGGACGTGGAGGTTGCAATGAGCTGAGATTGCACCATGTCACTCCAGCCTGGGAGACAGAGCAAGACTCTGTCTCAAAATAAACAAAGTTTATATTTGTAATCATAATTCTTTGTCTATTTACTCATAATGTTTGCCTAGCTTTCTATTTCAGGGCTCATCTTCTGGATTTGTAAAACCTTTGTCTATAGTAAAGGTATAAATACTGTATCTTCTCTCAATAAATATTTTTCCAGTTTTTTCTTTTAATTTTATTTTTTCCTGAAGAATATTTACAGTGGTTTTTATTGTTATTACTTTCAAAAATTATACTTAGAAAGTCCTTCTCACTTTAAGATACTAAATATATACTTAAATTTGCTTCATATTGATTTATGATTAAAAAATATTTAAGTTTTTATTCCTTCTGGATTAATTTCAGGAAGATCATATGAGGGGAGGCACTGATAACATTTACCAATTATTTCATTTCCATATTATATAATACATAGTCTTTTCTTTCCCTACTGATTTTTTTATATTATATATATTTTATTGCACTTTAGGTTTTGGGGTACATGTGAAGAACATGCAGGATTGTTGCATAGGTACATACATAGCAATGTGATTTGCTGCATCTATCCCCATCACCTACATCTGAGACTCCTCCCCATGTTATCCCTTCCCAACTCCCTACCCTCTACTGTCCCTCCCCTGGTCCCCTCCAATAGACCTCAGTGTGTGATGCTCCCCTCCCTGTGTCCATGTGTTCTCTTTGTTCAGCACCTGCCTATGAGTGAGAACATGTGGTGTTTGATTTTCTGTTCTTGTGTCAGTTTCCTGAGAATGATGGTTTCCAGGTTCATCTATGTCCCTACAAAGGACAAGAACTCATCATTTTTTATGGCTGCATAGTATTCCATTGTGTATATGTGCCACATTTTCCCTGTCCAGTCTATCATCGTTGGGCATCTGGGTTGGTTCCAGGTCTTTGCTATTGTAAACAGTGCTGCAATGAACATTCGTGTGCATGTGTCTTTATAATAGAACGATTTATAATCCTTTGGACATATACCAAGTAATGGGATTGCTGGGTCAAATGGAATTTCTATTTCTAGGTCCTTGAGGAATCGCCACACTGTCTTCCACAATGGTTGAACTAATTTACACTCCCACCAATAGTAAACTTCATATAGAACCAAAAGAGAGCCCTCATAGCCAAGTCAATTCCCTACTGATTTTTTAATAGCAACTTTATTACATACAAACTTTTATGTTCACTTTGGCATATAACACTTCAATGATTTGCACATAAATGGGTTTTGAAGATAGTACAGAAACATACCCTTTCCTTGGTAGATTGTTAAGAGATGCCTTGTGTAGTCTTCTTTTGTATCTCCTATAGTACTTTGAATGTGGTAGTCAATAAAAATTTCTGATATGACATAAATGATTAATGAGTCATAGATATGCCTGGGAAAGATTTTTTATTTTTAATTACATTATTTTAAATTCAGGGGTACAAGTACAGGTTTGTTATATAAATAAACTTGTGTCATGGGGTTTTGTTGTACAGATTATTTCCTCACCCATGTATTAAGCTCAGTATCTAGTAGTTATTTTTCCGTATCCTCTCCCTCTTCCCAAACTCCATCCTCTGATAGGCCCCAGTAGGTGTTATTCCCCTGTATGTGTCCATGTCTTCTAATCATTTGGCTCCCTCTTATATGTGAGAACATGTGGTATTTTGTTTTCCCTTCCTGCATTATTTCACTAAGAATAATGGCCTCTAGCTCCATCTATGTCCCTGGAAATGACATGATTTCATTCCTTTTTATGGCTGCATAGTATTTCACAGTGTATCTGTGTCCTATTTTCTTTATCAAATCTACCATTGACAGGCATTTAAATTGATTCTATGTCTTTGCTATTGTGAATAGTCCTGCAGTGAACATATGCATGCATGTGTCTTTATGACAGAATGGTTTATATTCCTTTGGGTATATACCTAGTAATGGGATAGCTGAGTCAAATAGTATTTCTGCCTCTAGGTGTTTGAGGAATCAATACATTGTCTTCCTCAATGGTTGAACTAATTTATATTCCCACCAACAGTGTATAAGTGTCATTTTTCTGTGCAACCCTGCCAGTATCTGTTGTTTTTTGACTTTTTAATAACCAGTCTGACTGGTGTGAGATGGGATCGTTTTGTGATTTTCTATTTGAATTTCTCTAATAATCAGTGATGTTGAGTTTTTTTCCCCCTATGATTGCTGGCCTTATGTATGTCTTTTTGAGAAGTGTCTATTCTTGTCCTCTGCCCACTTTTTAATGAGCTTGTTTGTTTTTTCCTTGTAAATTTGTTTAAGTTTCTTATAGATGCTGGATATTAAAACTTCTGCAGGTACACAGTTTGCAGAAATGTTCTCCCATTCTGTACGTTGTTTGTTTGTTCATTCTGTTGATGGTTTCTTCCCTGTGTAGAATCTCTTTAGCTTAGTTAGATCCCATATGTCAACTTTTGCTTTTGTTGCAATTGCTTTTGGCATCTTCATATGAAATCTTTGCCCATTCCTATGTCCTGTTTGATATTGATGAGGTTTTCTTCTAGGGTTTTGATGTTTTGGGTTTTGCATTTAAGTCTTCAATCCATCTTGAGTTGATTTTTGTATATGGTACAAGGAAGGGGTGTTGCTTTAATTTTCTGCATATGGTAGTCAGTTATCCCAGCACTGTTTATTAAGTAGGAAATCCTTTCCCAATTGCTTTTTTCAAGGTTTGTTGAAGATCAGATAGTTGTAGGTGTGCAGTTGTATTTCTGGGTTCTCTATTATGTTCCTTGGTCTATGCATCTGTTCTAGTACCAGTACCATGCTGCTGTTTTGGCCAATGTAGCCCTGTAGTATAGTTGAAGTCATGTAGCATGATGCCTCCAGCTTTGTTCTTTTTGCTTAGGATTGCCTTGGCTGTTTAGGCTCTTTTGTGGTTCTATACGAGTTTTTAAATAGTTTTATTTTTTTCTAATTCTGTGAAGAATGTCAGTAGCATTTTAATACGAATAGCATTGCATCTATAAGTTGCTTTGGGCAGTATGGCCGTTTTCTCGATATTGATTCTTCCTAATCATGGGCATGGAATGTTTTTTTATTTGTTTGTGTCATCTTTGATTTCTTTGAGCAGCGTTTTTTACTTCTTCTTATAGAGATCATTCACCTCCATGTTTAGCTATATTCTTAGATATTTAATTTTTTTGTTGTTGCAATTGTGAATGGGATTGCATTCCTGATCTGGTCCTCAGTGTGACTGCTTCTGGTGTAAAGAAATGTTAGTGATTTTTGCATTACTAGCATTTTTGTAACTCAGGAGCCAAATTGTTTTTGTATCCCGAGACTTTGTTGAAGTTGTTTATCAACTTAAGGAGCTTTTGGGCTGAGGTTATGGGGTTTTCTAGATATAGGATTATATTATCTGCAAACAGGGACAATTTGAATTCCTCTGCTCCTATTTCATTACCTTTATTTCTTTCTCTTCCCTAATTGCCCTGACCAGGACTTCCAATGTTATATTGCATAGGAGTGGTGAGAAAGGGCATTCTTTTCTTGTGCTGGTTTTCATGAGGTATGCTTCCAGCTTTTGCACACTTAGTGTGATGTTGGTCATGGTTTGTCACCGATGGCTCTTATCATTTTGAGGTATGTTCCTTCAATAAATACCTAGTTTATTGAGAGTTTTAACATGAAGAGGCATTGAATTTTATTGAAAGTCTTTTCTGCATCTATTGAGACAGTTGTGGTTGTTGCCTTTAATTCTGTTGATGTGATGAACCACATTTATTAATTTGAATGTTGATGAATCTTGCATCCCAGAGAAAATGCCTACTTGCTTGTAGTAGATAAGCTTTCTGATATGTTGCTGAATTAGATTTGCTAGTATATTGCTGAGGATTTTCATATCAATATTTATCACAGACAATGGCTTGACATTTTCTTTTTTCATTGTGTCTCTGCCAGGTTTTGGTATCAGAAAGATGCTGGCCTCATTGAATGAGTTAGAGAGGAGACCTTCTTCATCAATATTTTGGAATAGTTTCAGTAGGAATGCTACCATATATAGTAGGAATGTACAATAAATAGAATCCAGCTGTGTATTTGGCTTTTCCTGGGCTTTTGTTAGTTGGTAGGCTATTTTTTACTACTCAATTTCAGAGATCATTATTTGTCTGTTCAGGATTTTAATTTCTTCCTGGTTCAGTTTTAGGAGGGTATATATGTCAAGAAATTTATTCATTTTTTCTAGATTTTCTAGTTTACATACATATACCTGTTCCTAATGTTCTCTGATGATTATTTTTATTTCTGTGGGGTCAGTGGTAATGTCCTCCTTGTCATTTTTGATTGTGTTTATTTGAACCTTCTCTCTTATGTATTAGTCTAGCTAGTGGTCTATTTTATTATTATGTTTTAAAGATTTATTGATGTTTTGAATGGTTTATCATGTCCCCGTCCCCTTCAGGTTTATCTCTATTTTTTTTTTTTTGAATCTTCAGCTAGATTTTAGATTGGTTTCATCTGGGTTCTCTAGTTCTTTCAGTTGTGATATTAGGTCATTAACTTGAGTCTTTCTAAATTTTTGATGTAAGGATATAGTGCTATAATTTCCCACTTACACTCCATTAGCTATGTTCCAGTTATTCTGATATGTTTTACATTAGTTCTCATTACTTTCAAAGAACTTATTTATTTCTACCTTAATTTCATTATTTACCCAACAGTCATTCAAGAGGAGCACATTATTTAATTTCTGTGTAATTGTATCGTTTTGAGTGAATTTCTTGGTCTTGATTTTTAATTTGATTGTGCTATGGTCTGAGGGACTTTTCTTTTTATGATTTCAGTACTTTTGCATTTGCTCAGGAGTGTTTATGTGCAATTATGTGATTGATTTTAGAGTTTATGCCATGTGACAATAAGAAAAATATATAATCTATTGGTTTTGAGTGGAGAATACTCTAGATGCCTATCAAGTCTATTTGATCTAGTGCTGAGTTCATGTTCTAAGTATTTTTGTTGATTTTTTGTCTTGATAATCTATCTAATAATGTCAGTGGAGTGTTAAAGTCTCCTACTATTACTGTGTAAGTGTCTATGTCTTTTTGAAAGTTTCTAAGAATTTGCTTTATGAATCTGGGTACTCCTGTGCTAGGTGCACATATATTTAGAATAGTTAGATCTTCTTTTGAATTGAACCATTTACCATTATGAAATGGCCTTCTTTGTTTTTTTCTAGTCTTTTTTAAAGTCTACATTGTCTGAAACTAGAACTGTGACCCCTGCTTTTTTCTGTTTTCCATTTTCTTGGTAGATTTTTCTCCAACCCTTTATCTTGAGCCTCTGGGTGTGACTGCATGTCGGATGGTTCTTTCTAAGGCAGCATATCTATTGGTCTTAGTTCTTTATCCGGCTTGCCATTCTATGATTTTAATTGGAGTATTTAGCTAATTTACATTCAAGGTTAATACTGATATGTTTGGATGTAATCTTGTCATCATGATGTTAACTGTTTATTTTGTTTATATAGTTGCTTTATAGTGTCACTGGTCTGTGTACTTCAGTATCTTTTTTTGTGGTTAGTAATGGTCTTTTCTTTCCATATTTAGTGCTTTCTTCAGAAGCTCTTATAAGACAGGTGTGGTAACTAATTCCCTCAGCATTTGCTTGTCTAAAAAGGATCTTATTTCTCCTTTGCTTATGAAGCTTAGTTTGGCTGGATATAAACTTCTGGGTTAAAATTTCTTTTCCTTAAGAATTTGAATATTAGCCCCCAATCTCTTCTGGGTTTCAGGGTTTCAGCTGAGAAGTCTGCTCATAGGCTGGTGGGCTCCCTTTGTAGGTGACATGGCTTTTCTCACTGGCTGCCTTTAACATATTTTCTTTCATTTTGACTTTGAAGAATCTAATGATTGTGTGTCTTGAAGGTGATCTTCTCACAAAGTATCTCAATGGGGTTTTATGTATTTCCTGAATTTGGATGTTGGCCTCTCTAGCAAGACTGGAGAAATTCTTATGTATAATGTCCTAAAATATTCTTTCCATGTTGGTTCCTGATATGGTTTGGTTGTGTCCCCACCCAAATCTTACCTTGAATTGTAATAATCCCCATTTGTCAAGAGTGGGGCCAAGTGGAGGTAATTGCATTGGGGGGAAGTTTCCCCTCTACTGTTCTCATGGTAGTGAATAAGTCTCATGAGATCTGATAGTTTTATAAAAGGTAGTTCCCCTGCACACCCTCTGTTGCCTGCCACCATTCACGGCATGACTTTGCTTCTCCTTTGCCTTTTGCCATGACTGTGAGGCCTCCCCAGCCATGTGGAACTGTGAATCCATTAAACCTCTTTTTCTTTATAAATTACCCAGTCTCAGGTATGTCTTATACAGCATGAGAACTAATACAGTAAGTTGGTATGGTAGAGTGGGATGCTGCTATAAAGATACCCAAATATGTGAAAATGATTTTGGAACTGGAAAACAGGCAGAGGTTGGGTCAGTTTGGAGGGCTCAGAGGAGGACAGGAAGATGTGGCAAAGTTTGGATCTTCCTAGAGACTTGTTGAATGGCTCTGACCAAAATACTGACATTGATATGAACAATAAAGTCCAGGTTGAGGTGGTCTTAGATGGAGATAAGGAACTTGTCAGAAGCTGGAATAAAGGTGACTCTTGCTATGTTTTAGCAAAGAGATTGGTGGCATTTTGCCCCTGCCTTAGAGATTTGTGGAACTTTGAACTTGAGAGAGATGATTTTAGGGTATCAGGTGGAAGAATTTTCTAAGCAGCAAAGCATTCAAAAGATGACTTCAGTGCTGTTAAATGCATTCAGCTTTATGTATTCACAAATATGTGGTTTGGAGTTGAAACATGGTTAAAAGGGAAGCAGAGCATAAAAATTCTGAAAATGTGCAGCCTGATGATGCAATAGAAAAGAAAAACCCATTTTCTGGGGAGAAATTCAAGCTGGCTTAAGAAATTTGCATTAGTAATGAGAAACCAAATGTTAATCACCAAAACAATGGAGAAGATGTCTCCAGGCATGCCAGAGATCTTCCAGAAGCCCCTCCCATCAGAGGCCTGGAGGCCTAGGAGGGAAAAATGGTTTTGTGGGTTGGGCCCAGGGCCTTGCTGCATTGTGCACTCTCAGGACTTGGTGCCCTGCGTCCCAGCCAAGGCTAAATGGTGTCAACGTAGAGCTCAGGCCATTGCTTCAGAGGGTGCATGTCCCCAGCATTGGTGGCCTCCATGTGGTGTTGGGCCTGTGGGTACACAGAAGTCAAGAACTGAGATTTGGGAAACTCCACTTAGATTTCAGAGGATGTACGGGCCTGGAACATACAGCTTCCAGAGGAAGTATGGAAACATCTAGATGAACAGGCAGAAGTTTGCTGCAGGGTTTAGGCCCTCATGGAAATCCTCTGCTAGGACAGTATGGAAGGGAAATGTGGAGTCGGAACCCCTACCTACAGATTCCCCACTGGGACACTGCCTATTGGAGCTGTGAGAAGAGGGCCACTGTACTCCAGACCCAGGAATGGTAGATCCACCAACACCTTATACCATGTACCTGGAAAAGTCACAGACACTTAATGCCAGCTGTGAAAGCAGCTGGGAAGAGGGCTGTATCCTGTAAAGCCACAGGGTTGGAGCTGCCCAAAAGGCCATGGGAGCTCACCTCTTGAATCAGCATGACCTAGGTATGAAATGTAGAGTCAGAGGGGATCATTTCAGAACTTTAAAATTTGGCTGCCCTGCTGGATTTTGGACTTGCATGAGGCCTGTAGTCCCTTTGTTTTGGCCAATTTCTTCCATTTGGAATGGCTGTATTTACCCAATGCTTGTACCCCCATTCTATCTAGGTAGTAACTAACTCGTTTTTGATTTTACAGGATAATAGGGGAAAGGACGTGTCTTGTCAGATGAGGATTTGGACTGTGGACTTTTGAGTTAATGCTGAAATGTTTTAAGACTTTGATGAATTGTTGGGAAGGCATGATTGGTTTTGAAATGTGAGAACATGAGATTTCGGAGGGGCTAGGTATGGAATAATATGATTTGGCTGTTTCCTCACACAAATCTTACCTTGAATTTTAATAATCCCCATGTGTCAGGGATTCTGGTGGGGATAATTGAATTAGGACCCCTAATTCAATTCACTAGGTCCCCTGGAGGGACCTGGTGGGGATAATTGAATTAGGTGAATGGTTCTCCCATACTGTTCTTATAATAGTGAATAAGTCTCCTGAGATCTCATGATTTTATAAAGGGGAGTTTCCCTTGCCTGCCACCATGTAAAACTTCCTTTTGCTTTTCTTTTGCCTTCCACCATGATTGTGAAGCTTCCTAGTCATGCTGAACTGTGAGTTGGTTAAACTTCTTTCCTTTATTAATTACCTAGTCTCAGGCATGTCTTTATTTGCTGCATGAGAACAGATTATACAAGTCTCTTCTCCCCATCTCTTTCAGGGACACCCTGGAATCATAGATTTCTTCTTTTTACATAATCCCATGTTCCTCAGAGATTTTGTTCATTTATTTTTATTCCTTTTTCTCTATTCCTTCACTACTATCTTATTTCAGAAAGACAGTCTTCAAGCTCTGAGATTCTTTCCCCTACTTGGTCTAGTCTGCTACTAATACATGTGATTGCACTGTAAAATTTCTTGCAGTGTATTTTTTAGCTCTACTAGGTTGGTTAAGTTCTCGTTTATGCTGACCATTTTGTCTATAAGCTCCTGCATTGTCTTTCATGATGTTTTAGCTTCCTTGCATTAGATTTAAACTCATTCCTATAGCTCAATTATTATATACATATTCTGATTCTATTTCTCTCATTTCAGCCATCTCAGTCCAGTTTAGAACCTTGCTGGAGAGGTTTTGTTTTTTGAAGGAAAAAAGGCACTCTGTCTTTTTGTGTTATCAGGGTTCTTGTGCTGATTGTTTCTCATCTTCTTGGCTTATCTTTCTTCATTCTTTGAGGTTTCTTACCTTTGGATGAGTGTTTTTTTTTTTATTTTATCTTATTTAATGACCTTGAGGATTTGATTGTGGTATAAGGTGGCATCAGCTAATTGGCTTCATTTGTGGAAGATTTTAGAGGTTCAGTGCTCAGTTCTCAACTGCTGGACTGAGTTCTCTAGCTTTGGAGGATTTGTATTGGGCCCCACTTTGTTCTCTGGCTCCTTGAGGTTAGGAATCTGCTATTCTGGGGGCACTGAAGTGCTGTTGGACCACTGTTTACTACACTCTGATGGGTGATGCCAGCCAAAAGTTTTGTAGTGTGACAGTGGGATTCTTTTTGTTTGCATATCAACAGCATTGGTAGCAGCAGCTGCAACAGACTACTAGTGAGTGCTGGGGTGCCTGCCTCCCCATGGGCATTCAATACAGTGGTGGAGGGAATGCAGATAGAGGCGGGTTAACTGCCTGTGACAGTGAGGTCACACTCGAGGTGGTGTTGGCTTGGGAGCAGGATGTTGGCAGGCACTGGTCTGGGTGCATTCTCTGTGCCCCACAAGCAGGAGTGGTTCCTCAGGGCAGGGATGGATCCACTGTTCTCTGTATAGTGTTTGCATAGGGCAGGGTGCTGGCAGGGGGAGGGCTGGTTTGCTTTGTGCCCATCAATACTCCATCTGCAATGGCAATCAGTAGCAGGCAGAGGGGCTGACTGTACTCCTGTATGCTGGTGGGGCAACAAAAGCAAAACCTGCCCCATGTACCCACATACCAGAAAGTGATGTGAGGATTTGCCTTGGGCCCAGGAGAAGCTGCAGTGTTGGAAGGGAATATGTGGACTGGTATGAGGCGATAGGCACTGTCCACTGGAGCTCTCCATCTGTCAGGCACGGTCCACGAGTGCAAACTCTATGGTGTGGGCCCTCAGGGCACCAAAGGCTGACCTGTAATCATGTGTGGCCAGGCTGGGATCCCAGGAGAGTCTAGCAGACCAAGGGGTACTCAGATTGAACTGGTCCCATCTGATGGTCAAGACCACCCTACAGAGTTCAGGGCTGATTGTTCTCCTATGGCTAAAGTCTCCTATAGGTGCAAGTCAAGCTTAGGGGGATGGCCAGGCTTCTCTGGGGCTCCTTTGCCTCTGCTTTATAGTTGAATGCCCCAATCCTCTCAGCAAAGAGATGTGGTGGTGAATCCTCTCCAAAACTCTCTTTCTTCTCCCTTTCTGGCTTCTTTACAGTGTTGATAAAGCGTATTCAAAAAGTATTTTAGTTTCATTACACGCTTAAATAACACATTTGCCTCATACAGGAAGTCCACAGTATCTGGTTTTTAGTTCCCATTAAATAAAAGCAAGGGACTGAATAGATCAGTGGTTTTCAAATTGTGATTAAGTCCTTAGGAATAAAGAGGTGCTTCAAGGGGCACCACTGTAAATAAACAAAACAAAATAGCCCCCTCTTCCCAACAGCCTTGTAAAACCTCTGAAGGAGGCAATCCTCCAATGCTAGTCAAACTAGATCAAGTATAAGTTTAACTAATTAGAGGATTTTTTTTCCCAACCTTGGGCCTTGGCCACTCCTTTCTTCACTGACCTTATCAGTAGGAAGTAGGTGAGTCACTTGCTAGTCAGTGGGAGTTTGCAGTGCTACTGCCGGACTCCCAGAAAGAAATCCATCGTTCTACCCCCTTACAAGAAAGCATGTTAGGACCATGTACTTTCCTTGCTTTATGATTAAACCACTCTTCAAACTCTACTAATTCACTAAGTCTGCTAAGTATTGTTGGCAAAGAATCTGTAAATTTTGTGCCAAAAAGTTAAATCAAGTGAAATAGAATAGAAAACAGGAAGTGACCTGAGATGGAAAAATGTTTACAACTGGAATCCTTTTATGGTTAGCTTTCTTGGATTAAAAAAAAAATTCACTTAGTTATTCTCAAAAAGGTCAGAATAAGCATTAATGTTAAACCTTGGAATTATCCTGTAATCTAGAGATCTTCCTTAGTAACTTTTACCTAATTTAGAAAAAGCCAATTGAAGCAAAAGAGATGTATTTTCCTCATCAAGACTTCTAGGTTTACATGTTAAAATCATTTCCTAAATAATTTCTTCAATGACGTAGATATAATAGTCTGTCTCTAAGCATATCGACATTTTTGTTATATTGTAAAATCCAATAAGCCCAAATCAACAGCTTATTCCTGTTTGAATTCTAAAATAGGGCTCTTTAGAGATTTTAGTAAGTCATTTGCCAAAGTACTCCAGGAATTTAATTTGATTTAAATGTGTAAAAGTTTGAGGGTCCTTATATATCATGCCAAGTAATTTGGAGAAACTTAACAATCTTTAAAGATCAATAGTAATATTATTTTATAAATCTTTTAAAAAATATTTTTAAATATATATATTTTTGCACTTTAGGTTCTGGGGTACATGTGCAGAACATGCAGGATTGTTGTATAGGTACATACATGGCAATGTGGTTTGCTGCCTCCATCCCTCCATCACCTATATCTGGCATTTTTCCCCATACTATCTCTCCACAACCTCCCCACCCCCCACCATCCCTCCCCTATTCCTCCACAACAGACCCCAGTATGTGATGCTCCCCTTCCTGTGTCCATGTGTTCTCAGTGTTCAACACTCGCCTATGAGTGAGAACATGCAGTGTTTGATTTTCTGTTCTTGTGTCAATCTGCTGAGAATGATGGTTTCCAGATTCATACATGTCCCTACAAAGGACACAAACTCATTGTTTTTTATGGCTGCATAGTATACCATGGTGTATATGTGCCACATTTTCCTTGTCCAGTCTATCATCGATGGGCATTTGGGTTGGTTCCAGGTCTTTGCTATTGTAAACAGTGCTGCAATGAACATACATGTGCATGTGTCTTTATAATAGAATGATTTATAATCCTTTGGATATATACCACGTACTGGGATTGCTGGGTCAAATGGAATTTCTATTTCTAGGTCCTTGAGGAATCGCCACACTGTCTTCCACAATGATTGACTAATTTGCACTCCTACTAACAATGTAAAAGTGTTCCTATTTCTCCACATCCTCTCCAGCATCTGTTGTCTCCAGCTTTTTTATGGTTGTCATTCTAACTGGTGTGAGATGGTATCTCAATGTGGTTTTGATTTGCATTTCTCTAATGACCAGTGATGATGAGTATTTTTTCATATGTTTATTGGACTCATATATGTCTTCATTTGAAAAGTGTCTGTTCATGTCCTTCACACACTTTTGAATAGGTTTGTTTGCTTTTTCCTTGTAAATCTGCTTTAGTTCTTTGTAGATTCTGGATATTAGTCCTTTGTCAGATAGGTAGATTGCAAAAAGTTTTTCCCATTCTGTTGGTTGCTAGTTCACTCTAATGATTATTTATTTTGCTGTGCAGAAGCTCTGCTGTTTAATTAAATCCCATTTGTCTATTTTGGCTTTTGCTGCCAATGCTTTTGGTGTTTTAGTCATGAAGTCCTTGCCTATGCCGATGCCCTGAATGGTTTTGCCTAGGTTTACTTCTAGAGTTTTTATGGTGTTAGGTGTTATATTTAAGTCTTTAATCCATCTGGAGTTAATTTTAGTGTAAGGTGTCAGGAAGGGGTCCAGTTTCCGCTTTCTGCACATGGCTAGCCGGTTTTCCCAACACCATTTATTAAACAGGGAATCCTCTCCCCATTGCTTGTTTTCGTCAGGTTTGTTAAAGATAAGATGGTTGTAGATGTGTGATGTTGCCTCCAAGGCCTCTGTTCTGTTCCAGTGGTCTATATCTCTGTTTTGGTACCAGTACCATGCTGTTTTGATTACTGTAGCCTTGTAGTATAGTTTGAAGTC
>PVKP010039246.1:0-20283 GCA_004027715.1 Plecturocebus donacophilus
GTTTCCCATTTTTAGCCCCTGTTCTTGTAGCTGAGAGCTCAGACGTCCACCCAGGTCTTGCTTAACCCTCAGGTGTAAGTTTTTCACATTGATGAGTATCAATTTGTCATTTATTCACCCAGTGATTCTGCTTTGCTGTTGGCTGGTGGTTTCATCGTGCCTAACGATGACCTTTGTGGAATGACTTTCCGTCTCTGTATCTGCATGCTCAGTGTTTCTCAGTGCACACCTCTGCTGGAGAATGTTAATGCAGCTGTCATGCCATGCCGGGTTGGTAATGAGAGAGGAGGCAGGCAAATTAGAGGTGTTTGTGAGATGCCACTCACCCCTTCCCTCTCTCTGCTGTGGGAAGGGGGATCAGCCACTGTTGACTCTCCTTGCTGCTCTCTTGGGGGTGGCAGCTCATCTTGATCCATCCTCTGGGAGGTGTAAAATATTTATTGCACCCGCAATCTACACACCACCCAATAACTCCTGGAAAGAGACGCACATTCCACTGAGGGGCAACGTCAGTAAGCAGAGACCTCAGGATCATCAGGTAGGCGTGATCAGCACCAAGCAAGACCACCTGCTTAGTGAAAACAAACGATCCTAAAATAATTCAATGGACTGAGTGTGATCTATCTACATTAGCTACCCCTAAATTCATGCTTCACTCATAACAGGGTTTCTCAGGCCTCTATCACAACTCTTATTCATTCTTGGTTTAGATATATTTCTAATAAACTTCTCACCTGGTCTCACAATCTGAATTGGAGATATTCGGGGAGGATGAGAAAGTACCTTCCTTGGCTGCATCCCTCGGAGCCTGTGTAAGCTGGGACAGGTGATCTCAGCAGCCTGGAAGCTGGGTTCATCCTCTGTGTGTGGAGGGCTTGGAGTAGATGACTGCTAGAGCCCCTCTGGCTTAAATATGTGACTTTCCTGCATTTTGTAAACTTTCCCAAGCCCCAGGCAGGTGCTAGGTACGATGAACCACTGAGTGAAGTCAGGCTGGCTGCAGAGAGAAACAGCACAGGAATGACAAACAGCAACTTTCTGTCTGCAAACCATGGGTCGCTGCTGTGGTCTGAATGTTGTTCCCTCCCACAGACCCCACATTTGTATGTTGAAATCCTAACCCCCAAAGTGATGGTTTTAGGAGGTGGGGCCTTTTGGGAGGGGATTACGTCATGAGTGCAGAGCCCTCGTGAATGAGCTAGGGCCCTGATTAAAGGGACCCCAGAGAGCTCACTTGCCCCTTCCACTGTGTGAGAACACAGGAAGAGGGTACTGACTCTGAACCACTTGCCCCTTCCACTATGTGAGAACACAGGGAGAGGGTACTGACTCTGAACCACTTGCCCCTTCCACTACGTGAGAACACAGGGAGAGGGTGCAGACTGAACCACAGAGCGGGCCCTCCCCGGACACCAAATCTGCAGCATCTCCAGCTCAGACTTCCTGCCTCCAGAACTGTGAGAAATACATTTCGGTTGTGTATAAGCCTCCAATCTATGGCATTTTGTTATAGCCACCTGAATGGTCTAAGACAGTCACCAGAGATCAGGGACATTGGAGAATTCTCCCCAGATGAGGTGAAGTAGACTCCGGAAGGACTGTTGGAAGAAAAGGGCCTCCCAAGAGAGAAGCTACCCTTGAAGAAGGTTGGTTCCATCTGACTCGATGAAGCCTCGTGTCCCTGAGGGTCCTCACAGGGCTGAGTCCCATTGAGACTCTCATTCTAGGCCTAGAATGGAAGGCCCAGGGGACTTCCTGGGAGAAGCCCACTTCCTCCTGTGTTTGGGCTACAAGAGGAATGACCTGGAAGGTCAGCTGCTTAATGAAAATTGTAGGCAGCTGGATCTGAAGAAGCCCAGCCTAGGCTGAGCGTTAAGTAGGGAAGAGATTTTGCCATTGAATTCTGCTCACAGAAGGCAGACACAGCTGCTGTCAGTACAGAGACAAAACTGGGGAGGGTCTGACCACACAGCAGTGTTTGGAAGGCATTTAATAACCCCTGTGATTTCCTTCCCCGTAAAGCACGAAGACCACTGGCTGCTAGGGCCTCAGAGAGGAGGCTGGACAATGGTGCTGGCTGCCTCCTGTGTCTCCACCTGCTCATCACCAGGCCTCTCTGCCCAGTGCCCTGCACGTGGCCCATGCTTAAGGAGTGGCCCCTGTTGCTGCTGTTATGACCTGGGGCCGGTGCCCTTGGAGCTCAGAGATGGGGAAGATCAGTGTGGGTAGAGCAGCAAGGACATTCTTTATGAGAGATGAGACATGCTGGGCACTGGGGGAGTCACTCAGGTTTCATCTTTCACTAACAATAGAAGACAAAATGGAATGTGTAGGAGGAGAGCCATAGCATAGAGAGGGCAAGAGAGGAAATGAGAAGGGAGTGAAAGTGACGAATGCCATGGAGGCGAAGTCAGGGATGCAGACAGGAAGGAAGCTCCCATGCCTTGTAAAAAAAACCCTTCTGTAGAGACGGTGCATCCTGTGACATCCTGGACTTAATCATTTTGATGATCTCACTGGTGCATCTGAGAATGAATTGGCATAATAATAACTCACACAGAAATAACTCGCAATTAGCAAGGTACCTAACAGTCCTGGTGCAGAAAGAGGCTTAAGAGCAATAGGCAAGGAGAGTTCAGGAACCCGTAAGGGGTTTAGTGCACCCAGCAGGCTGAGGGGAGGAGCGGGGTGGCTTCCACGATGTCACTCTCGAGTCCAAGCCATCCCGCCTGCAGGAGCTTCTCCCTGCCTCCCAGGTAACCACCCACACTCAGGTGCAATGACACTGTCTCCCCAGCACACCCACATGTGCCTTGTTGAACTGCTCCCTGGCCATGTACCCTGCCCAGAAAACTCCCTTTTCTTTGTCCCCACTCATCCGAGTCTTCCCTTCAGACCCCTCTGTGTTCCTGTCTGCAACGTGAATCCTTCTCTAAGTGCTCTGTGAACCCTGAGCCTGTGGTCACCTCCATATAAGCATTCTGTAATGATTTCATTTGTGAATTTTGTGACTGTATCATGCTGTGCTGTTCTACCCTAGATTTCCCAATGCTTTTCGGAGAGCTGGAGGACACAGGGCACACTCAAGACATAATCCTGATGGCCCCACTCCGGGGTTCAGAGTCGGCACCTTCTAGCTGCATCCTTGCATGGTGGACGGGGCAAGTGAGCTCTCTGGGGTCCCTTTAATAAGGGCCCTATCTCATTCACGAGGGCTCTGCACTCAAGAGGATGTGACAAACACAAGAAAGGCACAATAATCTACCCCTGCTGTGTTTGTTGATGTACTGGTGGGTTTCCTAAGATGATCTTAATGATCAGTGGCTGAGTAAAGTTAAAATTCGTATTTCCTGCTTCATTCTTTAGGAATTTTTGGAAACTTGAACAGCAAAGACCCGCCCAAACTTCAGATTCCCCACTCTAAAGAAATGCTTTGTAAATTGTCTTTTGCAGCAGAACAGAAACCCTTCCAGAAAGGGCCAAGCAGTACAGGAGTGCTGAGTGTAAGCTTTGGGTTTGGATGTTGACTGTGGGCTTTGGGCTTGAGTGTGATCCTAGCAAGTATGGGAGAAAGAGAGGTAATGTTTTTTACTCTGTTAAGTGAGAATCGTATGTAAGAGAGACAGTGCACACACGATGCCAGACACATCGTAAACAGCCCTAAGTGTTAACTGTTGATAATTATGATTTATTCAGGAATCTTCAGACCCTCCTCAAGCCAGTATCCTCTGTTTAGGATAAATGTTAATTATTACAAAATGATTGCGGTCTCGTTGAAGGTAGGATCGAACTGCATTGCCCATCAGGTTGTCAGGTGCCACAAGTGACATTCAGTAACTGAAATGGTTTGGCTCTGTGTCCTCACCGAAATCTCACCTTGAATTGTAATCACTATAATCCCCATGTGTCTAGGGTGGGACCAGGTGGAGGTATTGGATCATGGGGGTGGTTTCCCCATTCTGTTCTCATAATAGTGAGTGAGTCTCACAGGATCTGATGGTTTTACAAGGGTCTGTCATTTTCCCTGCTTGCACTCACTCCATCCTGTCGCCTGTGAAGAAGGTACCTACTTCTCCTCTGCCTTCTCCCATGATTGTAAGTTTCCTGAGGCCTCCCCAGCATGCGGAACTGTGAGTCAATTCACATTCTTTCCCTTTTAAATTATCCATTCTTGGATATTTCTTCATAGCAGTGTGAGAATGGACTAATACACGTACCTAAACTGAACAGGCAAGTACTGTTAGATAAAGCCTTGACACTCTGTCTTGTTGATAAAACTTTTAATAAGAATAAATCCTGGGAAATGCTGATTAGGTAATAGCAATATTAACGGTAACACTTTGCTTAACAGTCTCAGGAGAGACATAGCCAAGGTGGAAGTAAATAAGAGATATTTGCTTGGGGCTATTCAAGGGGAAGTGCCATGACCCAGTGCTGAGAGAAAGGAGAACTGGGCTTGGGAGAGGCGGGGGCAAGTGCTCCAGCCACATGGTCCAGGCTGTGTCTGTGTGCAGCACACAGTGTCACCCCATGGGACACCCTGAGAAGGGCACCTCTTCACTGTGCTATTCTTCCCAGTAATGCAGGACCCCAACCGAGTCAGTGGAAAACATCAGGCATCTGGCTGCTGCTTTGTATTTTTTGCTGCATTTATGCCTGAGCTCACTCAGGCTATGTCATGGGGCACTGCAAGGTCTTTGAGAGTAACCGGCTGCAGGAAACATAGATCTTCATTAGAAATGACTGTAGACACAGAGACTCCCCCAGCATTCTCTTTTGAAGCAGACCTCTCTGTAAACTTGTAACTGCACTGAATGCCTTTGAAAAACATCCTTCAAAAAGATCCATAGGGAACTTTTACTCTTCCCCTATAGTTTCAGAGTGCTTCACAGACATTTTTTTTTTAACTTAAGTCAAAAACTCAGTCCACTTGGAGACTAAATTATTCATATCCACTCTAGAGCCCTTCTTAGCTGCCATTGCCAAGAGTATTTGGGTGTCCACACTGTAGATCCTTGGCTTGTTTTTAAAATTATTTTGACATCCCTTTTGCCTCTTCTCTCCAAGTGCTCAGAAGGTGCACAGGGATTATGCCTTTCGCCTATAATGTACAGAAGGCTGTCCCAGGTGTTGAGAGCTTAAAGCACTGCATTCAAGTTTCCTGGAGTTCTGTGGGGACAGTGAGCAAAAAATGTCATGTTTAAGGAACACAAGCAGACTGTGACCTGCTGGTTGGAGTGGTCAGAAAAGGCTCGATGGACAGGCTGTGCGGACTCCACAGGGCTCCACGGGAGATGGGACTGGGTGGAGCAGGGGTGCGTTCTAGGGCAAGGGAGGACTGGGGACAAGGTCTCAGATCAGAGCATCCGAGGTGGATTCTGAGAACAGTGGGCCAATGCAGCTGCCTGGAGAGAAGGATTCTCCCTGGAAGTAAGCTTGGGGATACACGGGGGCCTCACATGCCTGAGAAAAGAGTTTGGGTCTTGTTTGACAGGTAATAGAGTAACAGACTATGTTTAGGAGGCGTGATGTTGTGATGATATTGTAGGAATGGACACATGTCAGGGTGCTTTACTTCTGGAAGTGAAGAACTTATGAGGGCTATTGTAAGCATTTAAGGTCAGTTTTATCTGATGGCAATTGCAATAGGATAGGAAGATCAGAAGACGTCGCGATGAAAGCTTGGATAAGACCGTTACTTGCTGAATATGGAAAGAAGAATGTAGAGGAAGCATTGTCAGTGCAAGGCAATGGGGTAAGGTAGAAACAAGACGTGGCCAGAAACCTGGAGCCTGCTGTTCTGGTACAATGTTTTCTTTAACCAGCTAGCTCTGTGACCTAGGAAAGCTGGGTGACTTCCTTGAGGCTACCGTTTAATCACAGATGAGCTAATACTAATAAAATGAGACCTTCTTTCTCAAGTGCACTTGAGAATGAAATAAGAATTGATATGGAAGCATTTTGAAAAGTCAGGAATATCACTGAAACAATTATCATCATTAATATTACTGTGCAACTGGAATCTTTGCGATTCATTAATTTTTTAAGCTGTGCCCAGCTGAAGGGAGTTGGAGGACACGCATTTTGCTAGCATATGTCTGTTTCTGGAGGGAGATCAAAAGACTGCTTTGCATCACTGCAGGAAGGGAATTTCCTATTTCCAGGCAAAACAATAAAAATGAGCAATCTCTGTTGAGCTTGTCTCTGAAAGACATGATTCTCATAAAAATCATAATTGAGGCATAACTATATGCAGTACATGAGCACTATCCCTAGCTCCCCTGCTGTGGGAGGAAGTTTTCTCTGGCTGTAATAAACATAAAGTACCAGACAAAGCCACAGACTGCATGATCACTTGGGCAAAGCACTCGCTCCACTGCTGACTTTTGGGGTTCAGGCTTCCAGAACACTCTAACTTCCAAGCCCCATACTAGAGCTGAGAGAGCTATTGCACACCTGCATGTGTGACTTTCAGATAGGAAGACCTTGCATGAGGGCATGGGGCTCCTGGGCCATCTTACTGGCAACTTGGTCCTCCCTCCCTGTGCCTTTCCCAGCCAGAGGCCAGCAGATGTGGGACTGAAGGCAGGAAGATGTTGGGGCAGATATTGTAGCTGTGGGAATGACCAGTCTTTACATCAGTCTTTACATGATGGATGGGGAGATACCCAGCCTTTAGACTCAGCTGTCAGAATGGTCAAGTGTCCTGCAGATGTCAGGGTGATTCATGTTGTCATTTTGCCAACTCAACATTAATATGAGGGGCTAATGAGATCTCAGTAGGTGTTTGTTGTTAGTGTTACGCATCCCATACTGTGACAAATGTTTCACATAGATTATCTTATTTAATCTTCACTGGCACCTTCAAAAGTAGACATTCTTATAATGCCTGCTTTATGGCTGATAAAACAGCCTGGAGAATGCGAACACTTTTTATAAAGCTTCAGAGCTAATAAATAGTAGTTCCAGGATAACAGCAAAGCTGACAACACACCTAAGAATTTCACTAATTTTGGAAACTTTCTGACATCCTGGGAATGAAAGTCCCTGCCCCACAATTTTACCTCTATACTTGGCACACGCTACGCACTCAGAAAGAATTTTTGGATTGATTCATCACAAGTGGAATGAGGGTGGAAATATAGCATCTGCAGCCCAGCGTGAGAAGGAAATTAGCTGGACCAGAGCCTCCGAGATCATGGCACTGCTGAGGCTGACCTTGGGAGAGGAGACAGGGAAACAGAAGCCATGCAGAACTAAAGGAAGGAGAAATCAGAGAAAAGCAGAGAAGATAAAGCAGAAAGAGTTGAGAAAGTGGAGGGAAAAGCAGAGGCAGCTAATGGAATCGAGTGTGAGGCCTTAGAAAACTTGACTTTGAGTACTTAAGACCACATTGTTCCCAGGTAATGGCTTTCTTATACATTCATACTGAAGTAAAGAAATGGGCCCAGGCCCAGTGCAGTGGCTCACGCTTGTAATCCCAGCACTTTGAGAGGCAGAGGAGGGTGGATCCCCTGAGGTCAGGAGTTCGAGATCAGCCTAGGCAATATGGTGCAACCTCATCTATACTAAAAATATAAAAATTAGCTGGGCATGGTGGTGGGCACCTGTAATCCCAGCTACTTGGGAGGCTGAGGCAGGAGAATTGCTTGAACCCGGGTGGCAGAGGTTGTGGTGAGCCAAGATCGTGCCACTACGCTCCAGCCTGGGTAACGAGTGAAAAAAAAAAAAAGTCCAATTGGGCAGTTCACAAATTAAATGTGTGTCTTGCAGGTAGAAGCTCTGGATAGCTTTGCTGAACAAGCAGAATACTAGGTACGTAGGCTGGGGGTTTATTTTGTCAACTTTGCACGTCTTTGCTTCCTTCTGAGAAAGGGAGTGGAGCTGTTCTTGAGAGGACACATACCTCCTTCGGGTGTCCTTCCTATGGTAAAAGCCCCACAGACCCAGGTGGTAATTCGCCTCTTCTGGGAATTGAGGAGACTGTGTTATAGGCCTGCCTAATCCTTCATGGACACTCGGCTGTCTCAAGCAGCTCCTCAGCCCCTTCCTTCTATTTTATTCCCCAGGGAGCCGGGGGTATCTGTAGTCTTTTCTCTCCTAACTTATTCCTTCCAACCTAGACATCTCGCCTTTGGACCACTGTGGCATTACTGTCTACTTTATATTTTATGGTCCATGAAGCAAGCCAGTCACTTTTGCTTCAAATTGTAGGACATCTCAGGAAAGACAATAAATACAAAATTTTCCACTTAGGCTGGCCAATCCTCCCTCTTTTTTTTTTTTACTGAGTCCTTGTATGGAAACTCATGGCATAACAAGACCCTTAAGACACAGAGAATTTTTCACTGACAATTTAATTTGAAACAAAACACTTGAGAGGAAAACAAGCTGTGTTTCCGTCAGAAGTTGGAAGGTGATGGAGGAAGAGAGAAAGCCCAGTGGTGATGGCTGGAAGGGGAGGTCACTGGGGTTTCAGGTCGCGGGTGGCTCTCAGTAAAGCTAGGTGTGTGCAGCTAGGAGTTACAGCTTCAATCTATGCTGCCATTTCTCCTCCATGTCTCCCCACACCCAGGCCTGTTCCTTTCCAAAGCTCTGAGTACCTCCTTTTGTCGGGACTTGTTTCAATGCTGCTGATTCCAAGGCCCAGAGACTGGTGGTGACTTGGAGACCTGGGGGAGTCCTGCAGGTTGGGATGTGCTTGTGCAGAAGAAGAGAGCATGATATAGGCCAAAGAGAGAGATGGCCTCAGCTGTGATCCTTTTGGGTTTATAGGGTCCTGTGCGTTGGCGTAAAGACCTCAACACCACAGTGGTGCTAGGAATAAAAAAGTGCTCTCCAAATCCTAAACAACAGCCTTAAGAGAGGCATACCTGCCTAAGTTTAGAACTGCCTTTGAACGAAATCATTTCCCCTTCAGGCTGTCCTGCAGTTAGGTGTGGCCCAGGTACAGAGTTTTGGGCGATGGAATGTGAGCATTCTTAGGTGCATCGCTTCCCCACTTCCCAGGCTAGGTCCTCTCTGCTCCTCCCCGCCCCCTGTCCTGATAATCAAAACAGCATGGTACTGGTACCAAAACAGAGATATAGACCAATGGAACAGAACTGAGGCCTCGGAGGCAACGTCACACATCTACAATCACCTGATCTCGGACAAGCCTGACAGAAACAAACAATGGGGAAAAGATTCTCTGTTTAATGCTGTTGGGACAACTGGCTGGCAGTGTGCAGAAGCAGAAACTGGACCCTTCCTGACACCTTACACTAAAATTAACTCCAGATGGATTAAAGATCTAAACATAAGAACTAGCACCATAAAATCTCTAGAAGAAAACCTAGGCAAAACCATTCAGGACATAGGCGTAGGCAAGGACTTCATGACTAAAATACCAAAAGCAATGGCAACAAAATGCAAAATAGACAAATGGGATCTAATTAAACTCCAGAGCTTCTGCACAGCAAAAGAAGCTGTCATTAGAGTGAACTGGCAACCAACGGAATGCGGAAAAAATTTTTGCAATCTACCCATCTGACAAAGGGCTAATATCCAGAATCTATAAAGAACTAAAACAGATTTACAAGAAAGAGACTCATTCAAAAGTGGTCAAAGGATATGAACAGACACTTTTTTTAAAATTGCATTTTAGGTTTTGGGGTACATGTGAAGAACATGCAGGATTGTTGCATAGGTACAAACATGGCAATGTGATTTGCTGCCTTCCTTCCCGTCACCTATATCTGGCATTTCTCCCCATGTTATCCCTCCCCAACTTCCCACCCCTCGCTGTCCCTCCTTTAGTTCCCCCTGACAGACGTCAGTGTGTGTTGCTCCCCTCCATGTGTCCATGTGTTTCCATTGTTCAACACCCACCTATGAGTGAGAACATGCGGTGTTTGATTTTCTATGAACAGACACTTTACAAAAGAAGACATTTATGAGACCAACAAATATTTGAAAAAATGTTCACCATCACTGATTATTAGAGAAATGCAAATCAAAACCACATTGAGATACCATCTCACGCCAGTTAGAATGACAGTCATTAAAAAATCAGTACACAACAGATGCTGGAGAGGATGTGGAGAAATAGGAACACTTTTACACTCTTGGTGGGAGTGTAACTTAGTTCAACCATTGTGGAAGATGATGTGGCGATTCCTCAAGGACCTAGAAATAGAAATTCCATTTGACCCAGCAATCCCATTACTGGGTATATACCGAAAGAATTATAAATTGTTCTATTGAAAAAACACATGCACACATATGTTAATTGTGGCACTCTTTACAATAGCAAAGACATGGAACCAACCCAAATGTCCATCAATGATAGACTGGAAAAAGAAAATGTGGCACATATACACCATGGAATACTACGCAGCCATAAAAAACGATGAGTTCGTGTCCTACACAGGCACGTGGATTAATCTGGAAACCATCATTCTCAGCAAACTGACACAAGAACAAAAAACCAAACGCCGCATGTTCTCACTTAGGTGGGTGTTGAACAATGAGAACATGTGGACACAGGGAAGGGAGCCTCACACACTGGTCAGTTGTAGGGGGCTAGGAGAGGGACAGTAGTGGGTGGGGAGGGATAATGTGGGGAGAAATACCAGATATAAGTGACTGGGGGATGAAGGCAGCAAACCACCTTGCATTGTATGTACCTATGCAACAGTCCTGCATGATCTGCACATGTACCCCAGAACCTAAAGTACAATTAAAAAAAAATGCATGGTGTAGCCTTGACAGCTGTGTGTTGGACATGGCAGCTTCTCCGGATGAGAAGAGTTTGGGTCTCCTCATAGACAAGGAGAGCTGCCTACAGGTCAGGAGCACGCATGTCGAGTATTACATGAGTGAGGAATAAATCCGAAAATGTGCCACAGCTCAAACACAAAATTTATTTGTTATAGCAACAAATGGACTTGAGAGAGCTCCCTGTTTCTCAGGAACACTGTTTTTCGTTAAAAATAGCAAAAATGAATCTAGGTTAAAAAGAAAACTAACCCACTCTGAGGCAGGCCAGATTTTTATTTTTATTGATAAGTAATAATTGTACACATCTACGGGGGAAGTGTGATATTTTGATACACGCATACAATGTGTAATGAGCAAGTCGGGTTGTCGGGTGTCCATTGCCTCATTTATCATTTCTTTGTGTTGGAAACATTCCAAATCTTCTAGTTATTTTTTGAAACGTATAATAAATTATTGATAACTATAGTCACCCAACTGTGCTAACAAACACTAGAATGTATTCCATCGAACTGTAGTTTTGTACTCATGATTCAACTCAGGTTCCATTCCACTCTCTACCTCCTTGAGATTGACTTTTTTAGCTCCCAGATTTGAGTGAGAACAGGAAGTACTTGTCTTTCTATGCATGGCTTATTTTACTTAATCTTTAACAAATATTTGAATAAGCAATTATTTTTTGAGGGTGCTTCATGCAAAGGAGATGTCTTTAATAGGAATATGGCCATATCTCTGCCCTCATGAGGCTTACAGTCAATAGTTATAATTATGGAATTAATGACTTTAATATATTCAAGGGGACAGCTATGAGACAATATGACAGGATGACCTACTCATTCTTTAGGGCTCAATAAAGACTTCTCTGATTCTACAATTTAAAGTTATAATTTACAAAGTGTGTGCTAACTTAGTATCTGTCCAAGACAGCGGTATGTGCAGGGGTCCTGAGTCAGAAAAGACCTTCACTGGAATGGAAGGAAGAGCAGGGTGACTAGTACACAGTGAGTCAAGGGACGGGGTTCCTTACAGCCAGATCCTCCAGGGTTTCTTGGACCTTGATGCAGATTCTCCACAATAGCCCATTCGTGCATGTAACCTATTATATATTTTGAACAAGAAGTGATATACAAATAGCACTTTAGGGTGAGCACTTTGGTTGCTAGGTATGAAATGGCTTTGAATCCATCAGAAATGGATAGTAATTAGGAGCCTATTGTTCTAGTTCAGGTGAAAGATGATGGCTGCCTTGAAATAGTAGTTGGTAGAGATGGTGGAGGTAAACTAACAGGGCTGAAATTACTTGTGTGGGAACAGAAATGACAAGACCTAGGGAGGGATTGGGTGTGAAGGTTATTGACGGCAGAAAGAGGAAATGACTTACAGTTTCCAGGGTTGAGCAGTCTTGGAGATGAGAAGGGCTGGAGGGCAGCAAGCGGGAAATCTTACACAGTGCGAATCCCAGCCCAGGCATTCACCTCCTCCAATGTACATCCCCTGGGATATCATCAGTTGAGGATTGGATTTTGAAAGATAAACATGTTTTAAGTTAAATAAAAATATATGGGGGTTATGGAGAATGAGAAAAACTTTAGATGATGCTGTATTCATGCCCTTCTATTCAAAAAGTGCCTTAGCAAAAATTCTAGGTCTTATTTATTTATTTTAATAAATATTTTGATCTTTCATAAAACTACAGTGGAATGGCATTTTCTCAAATAAAGCTCTTCTGGGATTACCAATAAATTATTTACTACATACATTGCTATGACTTTTTGGAATTCAGGACATGGGAATGACAGCACCAGCAAAGCCCAAAATGTAAACAATTGCTTTCCCAAACAGTGGCTCAGGAATCGGAGAGGGTTAGAAAACTTGTCAATATCTTGTATACTTGTACAATTTACAGAAACAGTGTCAGGAGCTCTGGTCTGGAAAAAAGAAATGCAAGGGGAAATGCAAGTAAAACTCCTTGCAAGTGTTCAAACCCTGGGTCACGCTACCTCTTGCAAGTGTGAAAGAATAAGTTTTTTTTATTAAAGAGAAATAGATCTATGTGAATGAACAGCCTATTATTTGCTTTAATTTTATTCTCAATATATGCATTGGGTATGCATATAAAGTTAATTAAGCTGTAACATATTGATTCTTGTTTTAAACATGAAGAGGTGTATATTAAAAAAATGTGAGAGTTTAAAGGGAACTCCCAATCATTTCTACCTGAGAATGAATGAGTGTAATCAGCAATTTTTATCCCTATGGCAGCTGAGGATTGTTTGATAGTGGGCAGAGCAGATATGATTTTAGATATTGGGAAAAGACACACTGGGCATTTCAGGGTAGTCAGGAGAAGCAGGCTTGTGCAGAGGGAGAAAGCGAATATCATATGAGTGCTTTTCCAAATGAGGATATCTCCTTTCTAGACATCTTTGCAATCACACAATGTAAGACAGCAAATTTGCATGCTTAGGAAGTATTTATTGAATTGAAGTGCAATGAAAAATGTAGAAGAGATACTTTGCCTATTTTAATCCTAGGATTGGTCCCAAATTTTAAAGGGCCAGACAGGTGGACTCCTGTGCTGGCTCTTTCCATGGGCTCCTCTGTGAGCTCTGGGACTGCAGAAATGCCCTGGAAGAGCCCCTGACCTGAAGGACTCCAAGGTCATCAACTCACTGGACAGCAGAAGCTTCTTGATGTTTGCTTGAGTGGAGGAGGGGTGAAAGCTCAACTACTTGACCTCTTCTACCTATGTGGTAGAGCATAGGTTGAAGCAGGCCATTTATTTGGGGTCTTTGATTATTCTTTTTTTAAATTGCATTTTAGGTTTTGGGGTACATGTGAAGGACATGCAAGACTGTTGCATAGGCACACACATGGCAGTGTGATTTTCTCCCTTCCTCCCCACCACCTATATCTGGCATTTCTCCCCATGCTATCTCTCCCCAACTCTCCACCCCCTGCTGTCCATCCCCTATTTCCCCCCGACAGACCCCAGTGTATGATACTCCCCTCCCTGTGTCCATGTGTTCTCATTGTTCAACACCCACCTATGAGAACTTGTGGTGTTTGATTTTCTTTTCTTGTGTCAGTTTGATGAGAATGATGGTTTCCAGGTTCATCCATGTCCCTACAAAGGACACGAACTCATCACTTTTGATGGCTGCATAATATTCCATGGTGTATATGTGCCACATTTTCCCTGGCCAGTCTATCATCGATGGGCATTTGGGTTGGTTCCAGGTCTTTGCTATTGTAAACAGTGCTGCAATGAACATTCATGTGCATGTGTCCTTATAGTAGAACGATTTATAATCCTTTGGATATATACCCAGTAATGGGATTGCTGGGTCAAATGGAATTTCTATTTCTAGGTTCTTGAGGAATCGCCACACTGTCTTCCACAATGGTGAACTAATTTACACTCCCACCAACAGTGTAAAAGTGTTCGTATTTCTTCACATCCTTTCCAGCATCTGTTGTCTCCGGATTTTTTAATGATCGCCATTCTAACTGACATGAGATGGTATCTCAATGTGGTTTTGATTTGCATTTCTCTAATGACCAGTGATGATGAGCATTTTTTCATATGTTTGTCGGCCTCATGTATGCCTTCTTTTGTAAAATGTCTGTTCAGATCCTTCACCCACTTTTGAATGGGCTTGTTTGTTTTTTTCTTGTAAATCTGTTTAGTTCTTTGTAGATTCTGGATATCAGCCCTCTGTCAGATGAGTAGACTGCAAAAATTTTTTCTCGTTCTGTTGGTTGCCGAATCACTCTAATGACTGTTTCTTTTGCCATGCAGAAGCTGTGGAGTTTGATTAGGTCCCATTTGTCTATTTTGGCTTTTGTTGCCAATGCTTTTGGTGTTTTGATCATGAAGTCCTTGCTTACACCTATGTCCTGAATGGTTTTGCCTAGATTTTCTTCTAGGGTTTTTATGATGTTAGTTCTTATGTTTAAGTCTTTAATCCATCTGGAGTTAATTTTAGTGTAAGGTGTCAGGAAGGGGTTCAGTTTCTGCTTTCTGCACATGGTTAGCCAGTTTTCCCAACACCATTTATTAAACAGGGACTCCTTTCCCCATTGTTTGTTTTTGTCAGGTTTGTCAAAGATCAGATGGCTGTAGATGTGTTGTGTTGCCTCTGCGGCCTCTGTTCTGTTCCATTGGTCTATATCTCTGTTTTGGTACCAGTACCATGCTGTTTTGATTACTGTAGCCTTGTAGTATAGTTTGAAGTCCAGTAGTGTGATACCTCCCACTTTGTTCTTTTTGCTTAGGATTATCTTGGCTATGCAGGCTCTCTTTTGGTTCCATATGAAGTTTAAGGTGGTTTTTTCCAGTTCTGTGAAGAAGATCATTGGTAGCTTGATGGGGATAGCATTGAATCTATAAATTACTTTGGGCAGTATGGCCATTTTCACGATATTGATCCTTCCTAACCATGAACATGGAATGTTTCTCCATCTGTTTGTGTCCTCTCTTATTTCCTTGAGCGGTAGTTTGTAGTTCTCCTTGAAAAGGCCCTTTACGTTCCTTGTTAGTTGTATTCCTAGGTATTTTATTCCCTTTGTAGCAATTGTGAATGGCAATTTGCTCTTGATTTGGCTTTCTTTAAGTCTGTTATTGGTGTATAGGAATGCCTGTGATTTTTGCACATTGATTTTGTATCCTGAGACTTTGCTGAAGTTGCTTATCAGTTTCAGGAGATTTTGGGCTGAGGTGATGGGGTCTTCTAAATATACAATCATGTCGTCTGCAGATAGAGGCAATTTGACTTCCTCCTTTCCTATTTGAATACTCTTTATTTCTTTTTCTTGCCTGATTGCTCTGGCTAGAACTTCCAGTACTATACTGAATAGGAGTGGTGAGAGAGGGCATCCTTGTCTAGTGCCAGATTTCAAAGGGAATGCTTCCAGTTTTTGCCCATTCAGTATGATATTGGCTGTTGGTTTGTCATAAATAGTGTTTATTATTTTGAGATACATTCTGTCAATACCTAGTTTATTGAGGGTTTTTAGCATAAAGGGCTGTTGAATTTTGTCAAAAGCCTTCTCTGCATCAATTCAGATAATCATGTGTTTTTGTCTTTGGTTCTGTTTATGTGGCGATTATTCTTTAGGGCTGCGTTTGATAAGAACATTTTCCCTCATCTGGCTTAACAGAGACACAAGCAATGCAGAAACCAATGGAAAATGTGTAGTGAAAGGTGACTTCTGACTCATAGAACTGAAAGGGTTTTACAAATATTTAAGGTAGGTACAGGCATCTTTCTCTCTTTCTGTCTCTCTATCATCTATCCATACAGATAGAATGGATGTGGCATGTGGGAGTCACTCTTAGAGAAAAAAGTAGTCATTTTGGCCTGATTAAATGAGAGAATGCACTTACCAGTAATTGGTTTTTGGAAGAGTACGGGAGTGGTGTATTTGGGAGGCAAAATCTAGTTCAGTTTTGAGTGTTCTGTTTGAGATGTCTATCAGACATTCAGGAGAGAGGATTTATGCAGAACCTGGGGAGAGGCCACATATGTTTGACCACCCCTGCCTATGGATGGAAGTTAGAGCCAGCTGAACGGATGAGGTGAGCTTGCAGATAAATGTCATAAAGACAGGATGCATTTGGAGACTGAGTCTTCATGCAATGCCATGTTTCGGTCAGAGAAGTGAGTAAGAGAGGCTGGGAAGGACTGGGGTGGCAGAAGGAGAAATGAGAAAAAGGAGAGAATGGGTTTTTGGAGGTCAAGTGAAGGCAATGTGTCATGAAAATGAGAGGCATTGTTGGCATCAAATGCTGACTTAAGATCATCCTGGAAAAATGACCATTAGATTTGATGACATGGGGTTGACTTTGCTGAGGGTGATTTCCCTTTTACTGTCAGTCCAATGGAAGTGATTTCAAAAGATAACGATGGAAAAAAGATGGGGTTCAGGGATCGTAGATGCTTTCGATGAGTCCTGCCATAAAGGGAAGAGGACGTCTGGGCAAGAAGCTAGAGAGGCACGTGAGTTCAAGGGAGGTTCTTTTCTTTCAGTGTTTTCAGGATGGGAGCATCTTTTCATGATCATGGAAATGAGCCGCAGAGAGGAAAACATTTTGCGAGAGAGGATGGAAAATTAGGACACTGATATCTGAGTAGACTAGAGGGTATTAAATTCAGGTCACCAGTGGAAGGAGGGATTGTCCTTACATACAGAATCTTCAAGAAAAGAGGGATTGACCTACTGACTTACAGAAGACTGTAACAAAGATAGATAGCTAATAATATTGTCTACCTGCAAGAACTAGGTTTATTTTATTAACAGGAGGGGATCATGGTCTAGAAGCCAGATGAAGAGTTGGGAGAACACCAACACCACCTCCAAGCTCACAGGTTCAAGGGCTTTAAAAGAACAGGCTGGAGGAGATGCAGTACCCTCAAAGGTCGGGCAGGTTTCAGCTAGTAGAGAATCAAGGAGGGAAAGCTCAGAGAGGTGATGGACATACAGATTATTTTGCTGATGACCTTGCATTCTAGAAGGCAGGGTGGAAGGAGTTGGGGACTTGGGCTCTGTGGGAGGTATCAGGGCTCAGAGATGTACAACATGAAATGGGGTGAGTTTCTGGCTAACTTTAAGGAATGACTTGTGAATTGGTGACTAAGGTATATAGGCTGAAAGGCTGATAAGATTATTTCATATATGTGGCGGCGAGAGTATGCATTCTGAGGGTGGGAAGGAGAAGGTTTCCCCAGAGCCAGGCATATAATAATGATGGAAACAAGATGGATTCAGAGATTGTAGATGCTTTTGATGAGTCCTGCCAAAAAGGGAAGAAGACAATCGGATGAAAAGTTAGACAGGCATGTGAGTTCAAGGGAGGTTCTTTTCTTCCATTGTTTTTAAAGAGGGGAGCATCTCTGCATCTCCAGTGCCATCGCTCTGATGGTGGCGTGACGTCTGGGAGAGGCGGTGGCATGCCAAGCTTTGTGGGCACTCCCTGGGAGCTTTGCCAAGCAGGGCTTCATGCGGCTGTGCGTATTAGACGCTGCACAACTCCAGAGGAAGCTATTTACATTCATTTGAGGTGAATGGTACCCTGTACAATGGTAGCTCTTTCTTTATAGGTGAGTGACACCAGGGGCATGTGGGGTTTATTGTTCCTCATTTTACTGATGAGGCAATTGAGGCACAGATGAGTCCAGCGACTTTCCTGATTTCACATTGCTATCGGTAATGGAACCAGATTTTGATTCCAGCATTTGTAAGTACTCTTGAGTTTAGTGCTGCCTCTTGAAGGCCAAGATCCCTCTGTCCCTCTGAGGCTATTACTAATAATCAAAAACAAACAAAAATTAAAATACCCTTGAAGGGAAGAGAGTCAATGTATATAAGATAACAATTTACAAACAAAAGGTGTCTTTAATGTTACAGGCTTGCTTTAATTTTTTGATGGCTTCTGGCTGTCCATTATTTCAGAGTGAGAGACGAAAGTTACTGGAAGCCATGTGTCCGTGGTCACTGAATGCTAGATTCCATTTAGGGCTGGACTGGGACCTGCCCATTTTGTTAGAGAGATCCCAAAGTGTCGGTATTTATAGGTCTTTCAGCTTGGGCTAGATTATTTCTCTTGGGAAGCTCCTCCAGCCTCCTGCCTGAAGTGTCTGGCCACCAGTATCCTGAGACCAAAGCAAGGTAAGTGGGCTGGGATAGCCTCCTTTCAGTATTTGGGCTTTATATTAAAGCCTTTGTTTTCAGCCCCCTGCTATGACCTCCCAGCCCCTTGCTAAACTCCTGCTGAATCTGAAACTTCCAAACCCTGAACCTCCAGTTCAGTAATTGTATTATTATAGAAACCTTGTGCACTTTAAATCTTCTCTGTCTGCCTCTTATTCCAGCCGCCGCTGTGATGACGAATCCCACGCAGGTGTGGCTAGTTCATGCAGGGGCCCCAGGCAGCACTTGGACCACAACTCCTGCCCCTGCCCCTGAGAAGTGGAAACCCAGTGGGCGCTGGCACAGAGCAACCGGGCAGGGAAGATGGCAGATGGAGGTCAGTGGTAGATGGCGATGAGAGAAAGTGCACTCCTCTTTCCTCACCCAGGAAAGATGGTTCTGAGCCTCATTTCACAAGCCGCCTTAGAGAGTCCCATCAGATGCAGCAACTGTCGCCCACAACCCTGGCCAATGTGATAATGACCCTGGCTGTTTCACTTTTTACTTCTGCGGTTCCTTTCCTCCTGCTTCTTGGGATCATATTCCTAGATAAATGACTCACACCTAAGTCGTTAGCTCAAGTCCTGCCCCAGGGCATGTGTGTGAAGAGGTCGGTATCTGCCCAGAGGCATAGCTTTCAGGAGTTGGGTGGCCACGTGGCTGGGAAGGGGACAGAGCCATCTGAGGTTGTAAGCATTCTGCAGGCAAACGTTCCGCATCTCCTGTTTTTAGCCCCACCCCACAGTCCTACTTTCAGCTCAATTCCTGAGGCTTTCTCAGTTCAGTGGTGTGAATCGCCTTGCTTTTTACTTTCTTTCTCCGCAAGAGATGAGGTTTCAGCTTTTTCCACTGTGAGACATTATTTACCACCCAGGCATCCGTATTGCCTCTTCTAAAATCTCGTTGGCATCTCTCATCTCATCTCAGCTGTTCTTGTCCTGGCGGGTTCACACCTTCCCGTCACGCATTCGCCTTTGTGGCGGGCCTTCCAGAGGGACGGTCCGGAGACACACACATCTTCTATGCCATCCTCATCTTGGGCCTTAGCATTTTCTTTGTCTCATACCCGCTGTCTCATCAAGAGCCCGAACCCTGAGCTTTCATTATTTGTAACTTGTGATGAATGAGATTTGGGGAAAGACAGCAAATGCCTCAGAGCCTCGATTTCCTCATCTGTAAAATTAGCTGTGTGGATTGATCTCTGAGATCCCTCCTCGCTCGAAAGCACTATTGATTATCTAACCTCTCCCTTTGACCCTCTGAGAAACACAGAAGCCACCAGTGCTCAGTATCTACCGGCAGAATTTGACGAATGCCTTGGCTTAGGGAGACCACGCTGTGCACCGCCGCCCAGGGAACGCCTGGATGGATGACATTTCCATCTCTCAGGCCCAGGAGACAGCTTGTGGTAACTCTGCTGGAACCTTCCACATTCAACGTGTTTTTGTCTCTCTAGATAGTTTCTCTCCTTTGGCACCTTCAGAAAGCTTTGTAGGACATCAGGCCTCGACTTTATAGAAACTCCTGGGCTGCTACATGAACTGTTTTCCTTTTTCTAGGATTACTTACTGTCTGACATGGGTTTGGATAGACGGGTTAAAAAATGGACCCTAAAACCATGGCCTATTTGCACGTGCACACATACTACATACACACACATATCACACACACATATCACATAGACACACCCCACACATACACACACCCCACACACGCACACCACATACATACACACTCCACACATACACACCCCACATACACACACACACCACACATATACACATACACGCACACACCACATACACACCCCCCCACATACACACGCACACCACA
>PVKP010039247.1:0-20254 GCA_004027715.1 Plecturocebus donacophilus
GTCGGCCTCCTGCTCATTCTTCTGTTTCCATGTCATGAGCTTCCCTGGTTTCTCTCTCTGGCTCTGGGTAAGCTTTAGAGATACATTTCTCAGAACCACTTCTCCTGCTGTGCTTGTCCTCTGTCTAATTTTCAGCCCTCCAAATTACACGCACATCAGTTCTCTCAGTCTGGCTCAACTGATGACCCATCAAAAATCCCTCGCTGCATTTCGGGATTCACTGTCTTGAAACTTTTTACAATGCCATAGATTCCTGGAGATAACTTCTTGACATCCTAAAGATGGATGCATAATCAGAGAAATCCTAACCCTTGCAAATACTCAGGAGACATGTCTCACTGTATGGATTTAAGCTAGGAGGCCACTTGAGCCAAATCAGTTCAGGTAATAGGGTTTGGTTAATTTCTAACTATAATAAAGCCAGTAATTATTGCAAATGTGTCATGAGTGACGCTAAGCACTTCTGTAGGTTTGCTGTTATTTCTCACAACAACTTAGGAAGTATGACAGCTGCCTTTGTCCTGAAGATGAGAAAATCGAGGCACAGAGAAGGTGAGAAACCTGCTCAAGATCACATAGCAAATGGTGGTTTTAATAGTCATCTGTGCAGTTCACCCAAATATGCTGGGTTTCCACGTTCTAGACACGGTTAAGTATTGCGCTTTTTTCTCTCTCTCTCTCTTTTGCTTTTTTTTTTCTTTTGGAAGCCGATGAACTGTGTGATGTGCTTCGGCCAAAGAAATGTGAGTAGAGGCGGAATATGTCACCACGCAGTGGAAGCTCTAAAGGCCAGTGCTCAATTCATTATGCTTAGATGTCTCCATCTGCAGATTCTCCAGCTGATGGCGATGTCATCAGCCTGGTGAGGGTGACAGCATGGAGCTCCCCACTGATGCTCAGTGGGTGTATTAAAGACACTAAAAATGCAATTGTATTGTTTTAAAGCTCTAAAACTTGTAGTGTTTTAAATTGCTGATGCATAATATAAACAATTTAATTGATATATTAGTAGAGTCATGGTTAAAAATTCAGATAATCTGGTTTCAAAGCCTACAATTTTAGCAATTGTATCTTTCTCTGTAAAAAGACATGGAAAAGTGAGAAACCCAAAAATGACTGGGCAGCAATTAGAAGCAAGTGGGACACAGCACTGCTGTAAGGTCCAGGACATCTAGTCAACCTCCAAAGCAGTAAAACCTTAGTTGCTGTGAGCACATTTCTGAATAACTGTCTCCACTGCTCTCTACACCAACGGCCTGCTGTTTTGGTAAAGGAGTGACTTCGTTTCCAGCTTGTCCTCAGCCTCTGCTTCCATCTCTATATCATGGTTCTGCTTACTCATGGCCCCTGCCTTCCCATGGCACCGGACTCCCAAGAGCATCTCCCTCCTCACTCTACTCATGGATTTTCCCTTCCATCCTCTATTTACCTCATTGCTTTTGCTTCTTTTCAGGTGGTGGCTTCTATAAGCCACTCAGTCACTCTAACCTACATTTGAATGCCCCTAAGAATGAGTGTCTGCTTGGTTCAGAAAATTCTGGGCCCCTTTGTAGACTGCTGGCTTGGAAAATAGATGGCATTTTCATCTCTGTGGAACAGATTAGGAGGTCACGTGGTTATCCCTGTTCCATTCAGCTACCCAGAGGATTGGGTCACCTGCTAAGAGGCCAAGAGGTCCATATACGAAGTTCTTCATAAAAAAATCTGTAGGCCGGATGCGGTGGCTTACACCTGTAATCCCAGCACTTTGGGAAACCAAAGCGGGCTAATCACCTGAGGTCAGGAATTAGAGACCAGCCTGGCCAACGTGGTGAAATCCTGTATCTACTGAAAATACAAAAATTAGCCACTGGTGTGCACCTGCAGTCCCAGCTACATGGGGGGCTGAGGCAGGAGAATTGCCTGAACCCAGGAGGTGGAAGTTGCTGTGAGCTGAGATGGCACCTCTGCACTCCAGCCTGGATGACAGAGCCAGACCTCATCTCAAGAAAAGAAAAAAAGAAAAAAAGTGAGGTGGTAGAAATGATGATACTTTCTGTAATGGAGTTGTACTCTCATACCACAATAATCATCAACACAGAAGGCTTCTGTGACTTCTGTGGGTTTTCTTTCCCCTACACACCAAGTAGCAGACACCAGCTGGGTGTCCTCTAATCAGTGCCAACACTGTCTACCCGGAGACTGTGTTAAATCCCACAGGTTGAGGTCTCAGTACCCAGGACTGCCCTCCCTTAACACCATTGACAATTCCAGGCCTCAGGAACTTCTCACACGCCAGGTTTAAGTTGGGGTTTCTACTCCCCACTCTTTGGGTCCAGTGAATTTGTTGGAGCAGCTCACAGAACTCAGGGAAACACTTACGTTTACTGGCTTATTATAAAAGATATTGCAAAAGACACAGATGATGAGATACGTAGGATGTGGAATACGGGAAGGGGAGCAGAACTTCCATGCCCTTGCTGGTCACGCCACCCTCCAGGAAATTCCACATGTTGGGCTAGCCAGGAGCCGTTTGAACTCAGTTATCTTGGTTTTCTTATGGAGGCTTCATGATCTCAGCATCCTTTCTTCCTAGGTATAGAGTGGGACCCTCTCTGGGGAGTGTCTTAAGACCCACAGTGA
This sequence comes from Plecturocebus donacophilus, assembly GCA_004027715.1. NCBI lineage: Eukaryota > Metazoa > Chordata > Mammalia > Primates > Pitheciidae > Plecturocebus > Plecturocebus donacophilus. The sequence continues at coordinate 2,623 of PVKP010039247.1, forward strand.
GAAAGGGTAGCGGAAGCATGGAGTCCTGCCTTGGAGCAGGTGAAAACAAGTCAGGAGAAAGTTAGAGTCCAGTCTCTGAAGCTTGACACACCCAACATTATAACACATGACTGTAACGAGGGCTATGGGAGTTATGATACATGAACCGTGGAGGAAACTGATATATATCATAATACCACAGGGGTTATAACCAGGAGGCATTTTGTTAGACTTGTCCATTTTGTTAGAACATATACCTTGCCTCCACAAATGGCTTTTTTTTTTCTTTAGCACATTTTCACACATGTGCATTCTTCCCTCACCAACAAAGTCTGGCTGACTCCTCGTCTATGCCTATGCTGTCCCCTCTTCCTAGTCAATGGATCTCTACACTGTAGGTTCAGCCCCGCCCAGGAGCCTGCTTGCTCTGAACACAAGCCTCAGTCTACAGAGTAGAGCATCTGGCTTCCAAACAGGTTCTTGAAACAAATGTGGTCTATATGTTTTCTAAAATTAAAATCTCATTGCACAAATTCTACATGAATATCTTCCCCTTGTAATAAATTAAAAGAGTAGAGATAATTCTGAAATTCCTTTTGACCAAGAAACTTTAGAATTATCTCTACTCTTTTAATTTAATCTCAGCCTATCCCTCATGATAACTACATTGTCTCCCATCTCAGTCTCCCAAGTAGCTAGGATGACAGCTGTGCACCACAATTCCTGGCTAATTTTTTTTTTTAAGTAGAAATTGGGTCTTGCTATGTTGCCCAGGCTGGTTTCATACTACTGTCTTCAAACGATCCTCCACTTTGGTTGGTTGATCCTCATGCTGCCAAGTGGTGGAGAGGTGTATTGTGGGAGGTGCAGAGAGAGGCATCAGGTTACCTCTCTCAGCAGGTGGTGCACATGAGCTGCAGCCCACCTTATCTACACAGTAGTCTACACAATAGAGAGAGCTCCCCTCTAACACAATGGACAGAATGTGTTTTTGCTCATGTGAATGCCACCTATCGTGGGTGTCCAGGGAAAATACAGAAAGTGAACATTAGTCTACTAGATTGATTCTCTTGGAGACCTGTCTGAGAATCTTGCCTCTAATTTTGCCAGATCGCCAGACTCCCTGAGCAGCCATTGACCCCCTCCAAGTCTGTTCAGTTTCAGTGTAGAAGCAGCCACGTATATTTGCACTTGCACATGCCTGCCCGCCATACTTGCAGCCCAGCCCTATGCCCTGCACTTGCTCAAGCTGCTTCCTATACTTGCAATGTCCATCACTGCTTATGACCACAAATGTCCACAAATGGACCAACTCAGATGTCAAATGACCCGCCCAACATTCTCTGATTCTTCCAGCTTAGACTTTTCTCTTTAGCCTCTAAACTCTCACAGTATCCCCATCTTCCCCCATCTCAGTTATTTTTCCTTGAAACAATTTATCATATGGACTAAAACTGGGGAGGCGGGGAGGTTGGAGTCATGAGCTGCAAAACCTTTGGCAAGGTACTTAACCTCTGTGCTATAATTTTCTGACTGAATCCTTTGTTTATCCTTAGTCAACATGAGTTCACCATATATTCATTGAGTGCCTGAACTGCACCAAGTCCAGTGTTTATCCCTGGAGGAAGACAGGTAAACAAAATGGTAAGTTACTCTGTTCTCATGAAGCTTACGTTTTCATCGAGGGAAATAGGTATCAATCGAAATACCTTATAACAAATATGTAAAGTTATTCCTGTGATGGGTAGTTGAAAGAGCGATATATAGGGTATGTTATGGGAATTTTGTCAAAACAGGGTGTTCTGCTAGGGAAATTGAATTGAAATCTGAAAAATTAGCAAGAGTTAAGTAAAAAGAAGAAATAAGCCCAATAATAGCACAGTGGAGAGCATGTGCAAAGGCCCTGGGGTGGCAGGCTGTGTATTAATTAGAAGAAGCTCAAGGAAGGTCATTATGGCTGCCATGCAGGTTTGAGAGAGTGTATGCTCTTAGATGAGGCAGAAACACATTCATAATTTCCTCCAGGAAACTCTCCTGGGTTGATAAAATGAGAATAAGAGGTGTCCTTGAGTCTCTGACTTGGGATAGGGTCTAACCCCTTTTGTTTTTATGAGTTAGAAGAAACAATATATCTGTGAGCTACTACATGATTAAAATCATGTTATTCCTGTGCCTATCTCAGGATATCACACTTATTAGACATTAGCACATATCTACTGTTGTTTCATACCTTTCTCTCAGTCACCTAGAGTTTCATTTTGCTATTAGTTTGTGCATTTACTTTGATTTGTTCACAATGAAGGCTCATGAATTTGAATTCTTCTCCTTCAAGAATTTGTGATACTAAAAGAAAAATTGAGTTGACATTAGGAAGCACATAAGAAAGTTTTCAAGCCACATTAGAAGTATTCAATTAGATACAAATAATTACTAGGCTAATTATAAATCATTCCTACCTATTCACTAAAGCAGGTCCAAGATGGTAGTTAAAAGTAATAAAGCTGTATCTCTTTGCAAACAGTCCATAACTCAGGATGTTGCTAATTCAAATTAGCCACCCCCTCAATCAAGATTACTGAAGTGTGTTGGCTTGCTCTTTTTAAAATTAAATGGAGCATCTTTCTTTTCTTATTACATAAGTGCACCTACAATGTAATAAATTTAGAAAATTCAGAACAGGACTGTGAGTATAGTGATGTGTTTTTTTTTTCATTGTCTTAAATACAGTTTGATAAATTAATAGATGGATGAATTGATAGATTGTTGGATTGGTCATAAATAGATTTCTAAATAGAAATGCAGATTGATTTTCTAAAAATTGAGATCATACTGTGTCACAGATTGTTAGTTTTAACCAATTACCCATGTTTTCCTATATTTCTCTGCCTTCTTTAGAGTTAATTGGGCTATTAGACTGGATCTGGTCAAAGACATGGGATGGAAGTAATATACACCATTTCCAGTTCCGGCAACACAACTCCCTGCACAATGAACCGGACCTTGCCTCTGCCCTTCCGTCTTACGTTAAAAGCCTCCTTGAGATCATCATGGTGGGTGGGAGGCAGGACTGGACTGTAGCTCTGGACAGAGAGGCGTACAGGGGCTCGCATTGCAAATTTTAGCTCCAGACTGACTGCAAGAACAAGCCAACAATCCCGAGAGGACCCAGAGACCTTCTGAAGAAAACAGACTGCTCTTGAAGGACCTGGGAGATCCCTCAAAACTGCAAGTGCCTCAATTGCAGAAGTGGGAAAGAAAGACTCTCCTCTCCCGAACACACTCGCCTACTGGAGAAGCTGAAGGTCTGTTTGCGGGAGAAGTTTCTGACTTTACCTGGAGCTGAGTCAGTTTGGAGAGCTGAGTGAAATACAGGGTTAGAGGAAGCAGCAGAAAGGCCCTGGGAGCTCTCTGTGTGCCCCCCAGCAGGCCATTTTTGCCTGGTACCACAGGGATTCAGTGGAGAGCAGCACAGGGTACAATTACCCAGGTAGAAGGAAATGTCTAGCTGAACTTTGTAACAATTTGAATGGAGCAAGAAGCCTCCTGATCAGAACTCAGGGGAGGGCACCAATCCAGAGGGCAGACTCCACAGGTTTTGCTTTGCAGTTAGGATGGGGCTTACCAAAAAAAAATCTTATGGCATGATATTCTAAAATGATGAATTAATTTTTATCATAAATAAAAGTAACAAAAACAAATTGTACACTTTAATGTCATTGCCCTTGCTATGATTTTGATATAGTTTGTTTTTTCTCACTAAAACTCATGTTGAAATTTAAGCCCCAATGTGGCAGTGATTAATACCTAGACTATATAAGGAACTCTAAAAACTCAATAACAAACACCCACAAGTAATCCAACTTAAAAATGGGCAAAAACCTGAATAGATATTCCTCAGACGAAGACATTCAAATGACCGAAAGATATATGAAAAATTCCTCAACATTACTAATTATCAGGGGAATGCAAATAAAAACTACAATGAGATATCACCTTAACCCAGTTCAAACGGCTATTACCAAACACAAAATAGCAAATGCTGGTGAGTATGTGGAGAAAAGGGAGGTCTTATGTACTGCTGTTGTACAGTCCTTATGGAATACAGTGTGGAGTTTCCTCAAAAAATGAAATATAGAGCTACCATATGGTCCAGCAATCCCACTACAGGGTCTATATCCAAAAAAAAAAAAAAAAAAGGTCATAGAAAAAAAATTAAAAGGAGTAAATACAAATAAAGCTATGATAATTAAGACAATGTGGGAATTAATAAAAACCAGAGAATCATAATAAATGAATGGGACAGAATATGGAATGCAACTAGAGCCATATATTTATGATCAGCTGATTTTCAAAAATGGTGCACAAACAATTCAATGAAACACAATAGCCTTTTCAATAAAAGTTTCTGAAACAACTGGATATCCAGATGCAAAAAAGTGAAACTTGACTCATATCCCATGCCACACAAAAATGAATCAAAATGGACTACAGACCTAAATGCAAAATCGAAGACTACAGTGTTTTTAGAAAGTGACATAGGTGAAAATTGTTGCCTTCTTGCATTTGGGAAATATTGCTTAAAAAAATCAACAACTCAATTCATAAAAGAAAATTGACAAATTGGACTTCATCATAAAGAAAAATATTTTCTCCTCAAAAGACATCATTACAAAAATAAACAGGCAATCCACAGACTGGTAGAAAATATTTATAAAACATATATCTATCAAATGGTTTATATCTTAAAAATGTAAGAAATTCTGACAACTCAATAACAAGAAGATTTTAAAAGAAAGCAAAATTTTAAAAGAAAGCAAAAGTTTTCAGCAGGCAATTCACACAAAGAGATAAATAGATAGCAAACAAGCAACTAAAAAGATACACAACATCATTAACCCTGGGAAAATTCAAATTAAAAGCTTAATGAGATAATATCATGTACCCACCAGAATGCCTAAAGCTAAAGATAAGTCATGCCAAATATTGGTAAACATAGTAAACAGCTCTTACATACTGCTGGTGGAAATATAACATTGCATAACCCCTTTGGAAAACAATATGACAGTTTCCTAAAAAGTCAATCATGTACATATAATACCACATAGCCCAGCTATTCTTCTAAGTACTTATCCAAGAAAAATATAAGCTCACGACCACACAATTACTTCTAAATAAAAGTTTATAGCAACATGACTTGTAATAGCCAAAGACTGGAAATAACTGAAATGTCCATCAACAGGTGAATGAATAAAGAAATTGTGGCATATCCACACAGTGGTGTACTTCTCAGCAATGAAAGGGAACAAAAGATTGATAACTATGAAATATGAATGAACCTCAAAATTATGCTGAGTGTAAGAAGGCAGACCAAAAAAAAGTGCACAGGATATGATTCAGTTCAAAGAATTCTACAGAATGAAACTTTGTCTGTAGGAACAGAAAGCAGACCAGTGGCTGCCTGAGGATAGGTTGGGAGAAGGGAGTGATGAAGGACGTGGTGCAATTTCAACCCTCACATTTTGCAACTGCTTTGGAAAGGGGTTTGGTGGTTTCCTATAAGGTTAAACATGCATTTCCCATAGGGTCTAGCAATTATATGATTAAAAGAGAAATAAAACTTTATGTTCCTAAAAAGCTTTGTACACCAATATTTTATAGCAGCATTTCTCATAATAACCCAAAACTGGAAACAACCAAATGGCTTGCAAAAGGTAAAGGCATGAAAAGGTGATATATTTGTGCAATTGATACTTTATAGCAATGAAAAAGAACAAATTAGTGATATACACAATGATGACATGGCTGAAGCTCAAAAGCAATATCTGAGTAAAAAAGGAAGCTAAAAGGAAAGCAGCGTCCTTTTATTTGAAGTCCTAAAATAGGCAGAACTATAGTGATAGATAATCATGTCAGCAACTGCTTAGATTGTGGAGTCAGAGGCAATTTACTGTAAAAGGCTCTTGAGCAAACTCTGACGTGAGAGAAACATTCTCTGTCTTCATTGGGAATGATGCTTACGTGGGTCTATAAACTGGCCAAAATTCATAGAACTCTACATCTCAAATATGTCCTTTTTATTGTATGTAAATTATGCTTCAGTGCTGTTGATTTTAAAATGGAGAGAGTGTGGAGAATTGGAAACACGAGTGAAAGAGAACAAGTTCCCGAGCCCTCAGGGTTTGTGTTTCACCAGCCACTTTATAAGAAACAGCAGGTGGCTCTTGCCAAATTGCGTTTATTTTTAGGCAACGAGTTCATTGGTATACCCTAGGGGGTTATTTTCTAGCACTGAGTATTTCCTTTTGCATTTTGTTCTCTGCAAATAAAACAAAATTGTTGGAAAAAGAGCTTGGCTAAATAAAAATTGAGAGTGTTTTGTTCTTCCTGGGATACATAGTAGCATATCCAAGGTATTGCTTATGTGGTTTCACTCCTGAAGCTTCCATTACCAGTGGTCAACTGCAGTCTGAAAATATTAGGATATTCTGAGAGGAGGTCAAAGGAAAGAGAGAGCACATTTATATAACTTTTATTACCGTACTTTATTATAATTGTTCTATTAGTTATTGCTGGTGTTAATATCTTACTGTGCCTAATTTATAAATTAAAGTTTTATTTTAGTTTATTTTTCAGAGACAACATCTCACTATGTTGTCCAGGATGGCCTCAACTCCTGGGCTCATGTGATCCTCTCATGTGCCCCCTGAGTAGCTCAGACTACAGGTGCATGCGCCTACGTCCAACTTATAAATTAAACCATAGCCATGAATGTAAAGGAAAAAAAAGTACTGTACACAGGGTTCGATACCATCTTTAGTTTCAGGCATCCATTGAGGGTCTGGGAACATATCCCGCATGGATCAGGGGTGACTACTGCATCTGGAAATCAAAGTTTAATAACGTTTTCTCTAATTGTGATGATAAGTGCTTTACAGATGGCCTCTGGAATTACGGACATGAAGGGAAGAGCGATAGGCTGGGTGTCAGAAGACCTGAGTTGTTCACGCAGTGCTGATGAGCATCTTTGTGACCCCAGGAATGCTGCCTGCTGACACTCAGCCTTGATCTCTTCCTCTGGAGAAAAGGGAAGAGTGACCCTCTGTTGGATTAAGCAGTTAAGAAAGATTCAAATGTGATCATGTCTATGAATATGTTTTTGAAGTAAAACAGTGAAAACTGATATTTAAATATTAATTTCATTAATTACTCAACTTTAGAGAAACAAAGGATGTACTTTAGCCATATTATGCAGGCTGCAGGGAGTGGAGGCTAGGGGAGAACACCCACATTTCAAGGTGGCCCTCTTAAGTATCCTGAAGTTGTAATGTGGAATGGATGAAGCACAGGCTGTAAAATCAGAAAATCCAGGTTCGTACTCCCAACAATTTAAAATACAAAAAATATAAACTGTTTAATATGAGGCAAATTATTTAACCCCTTTGGACCTATGTTTTTCTAGCTATATAGTTTTAATGATTATGTGGAATTTATTTATTTATTTTACAAGAATAAATTGAAATGACTTACGTGAAACCATATAATGTAGTGCCTGATAAATAGCTTATTTTAAAATTAAATTTTGGTTATAGGTAATGAAAATAACAAATAATAAAAATTTAATAAATTTTAATGATAAAAATAATAAATAATAAAAATTTTCTCTAAAGCATAATGATTAGCTCTTTGAAAATAGTCCATGTAATCATGGAAGGCAAAGTAATGCAACAAATGGTGTTCTGGTAGCAACAGCAATGAGAATAATAAAGATTACAATTATTATTATAAACATTTATTGAGAAGTTACTATATACCAGACTCTGTACTAATTGTTTTTCACACACATCTCATTAAGTCTTTTTATTAACCTATAAGATAGGTACTAGATACAATTTATCCTTATCTTACAGATTAAAGCCAAAGGACAGAGATGTTAAGTCTCTTGCCTTGAGTTACACAGCTAGTAGTGCTAAGATGGGATTGAGTGCTGAACTTGTTCCAGGCACCCGTCTAAACATACCAACTGTGCCATTGAAAAGATTTCACTACTGCTGAAATGTGCACTATATGCAGTTCGATGACAGTAAAACAAACCATAGTGTGAAAAATGCCACAGTTCAGAGGTTCTGCTGTCTGTCTCTCAGGGTGAAGTTGTTACTTAGGCCGTCAGGCTTTTGTCATTACAAAACATTTGTGCATCTTCAGCCATACCTGCAATGAGCTGCTCATTTGGTAGATGCAATCAGTAGATTCCAGAGCAGGTGGCTTTCACCCCTGTTTATAAGCAAACATATCCATTGTACAGACTCACCTGCTGTTTCCAAGGACTCATACACATAATCTTTTTAAAAAGAAAGAGCATTTTATAGAAAATTCTTAGGCTCTCATTTAGAGGTCTCACAAATTCACATTTTTCTAAATATTATTTCATATGTGTGGAAGAAAGAAGGGCATAGGATGGGAATATTACAGGATGACCATAGGTGGACTGTTTCTATCTTTTTTTTACATCAGTTTTCTATTTAGGTGGCCAAATAGAAAGTTGGTGTTAAAAAAAGGTAAAAATAGCTATTGTGCACTTGTTCTATGTCTAGCACCCTTTTAGATATTTTTCACTTGAGCACTTTCATTTGAGCCTCAAAACAACCACCTACATTGCATATGATATTACAGGATTGTCTAGGTTATGCAGCAGTTAATCAGTAAACTCTGAAATTTCAGTGGCTTCCCACAACAACAGTTTATATCTCATACTACATTCTCAATTTGTATCAGTGAGGAGTTTGGCTCCACATAGCCATTCAGGGACTCAGGTTGATAGATGCTCATCACGTGGCTGCCACAATAATTGTACTGAGAGAAAAAAAAGGTGAAGAAGCACACAATAGCTTTTAAATGTTTCAGCAGGAAGTGGCACATCATTTCTACTCAGTTTACTGAGCTGAATTAGTTACATGGCTTTGCCTACCTGCAAGAAGGCTGGGAAATGAGTGGCGAGTAGGAGAACATTGATATTTGGGAGTAGATGTTTCTGACACAAATGAGTGTTCTGATCTCCCATTTGACAGGGGAAGTAACTGGATCAATGAGATTATTTGACTTGAGACACACAGTTTTAAAGCAGCAAAACGGTATCACAAATACATGTCTTCTAAAATTTGATTTATGAATTACTACACTATCAAATTCAAATGTCCAGGTTTTAACAACAACAAAATCACAAAACATACAGAAGCAGGAAAGTATGACCTATTTAAAGAAAAAAATGAAATCAATAGAAACTGTCTCTGAAAAACACCTGATGGCAGATATGCCAGACAAAGCCTTTAAAATAACTATCTTAAAGATGGTCAAAGAATTAAAAAAATAAATATGGAGAAGGTTAAGAAAATGATGTACAAGCAAAATAAAAACATCAATTAAGAAATAGAAAACCTAAAAAGAAAGAAACAAACAAAAAATGCTAGAGCTAAAAAGTACAATAACTAGATTGAAAAAAATTACTACTGAAATGTAAAGGCATATTTGAGCAGGTAGAAGGAAAAACAGCAAACATGAAGACTAGCAACAGGAATTGCCAAGCCTGAGGAGGAGAAAGAAAAAAAGATTGAGGAAGAGTGAACAGAGTCTAAGAGATCTGTGAATATAATTGAACAGACCAACATACACATTATGGCAGTCCCAGAATGAGAAGAGAGGGAAAAATATGTGGAAAGAATATCTGAAGTAATAATGACTGGAAATTTCCCAAATTTGAGAAAAAACATTAGTATAACCATCCAAAAAACTCAATGAACTTCAAGTAAGATAAACTCAAGAAGACCAAACTAAGACACATTTTAATCAAACTCTTGAAAGATGAAAAATAAAATAAATCCTAAAAGCAACAAGAGAAAAGTGACCCATCTTGGACAAGGGATTCTCAATAAGATCTTCAGCAGATTTATCATCTTTGGAGGACAGAAGGCAGTGGGCTAATATATTCAAAGTGCTAAGCTAAGAAAACACACACATATATACACATACAACTATCAGCCAAGTATCTTTGTATCTGGCAAAATTTTCCTTCAAATGTAAGAGAAAAATTAAGACATACACAGAAACACAGAAGCTGAGGGAGCTTGTTACCATGAGACCTGCCCTGCAAGAAATGTTCCACGGAGTCTTGCAAGATGAAACAGAAGTAGACTAAGCAGTAAATTGAAGCCATATGAAGAGACAAAAATCACAAAACAGATAATGGCATGGACAATTATAAAAGCTTCTACTGTTGTAACAATAGTTTGTAAACCTACTTTTTGTTTTCTACATGGTTGAAGAGATGAATACATTTTAGAATATTATTCTAAAAGCTACTATTACTGTAACTTTTTAACTCTATGTGTTTTTCTACATAATTTAGCATACTTCTTCATTGAAATAAATTATTAGTTTATGTTTTGAGGCATAAACTGTATAAAAAGGTAACCAAAATAGATGGAGATGAAGCTGTTTACAAACCAGAGATTTTGTGTTACTGAAATTAGGCTGGTAAAATTCAAATTAAAGTGTTATAACTCTAGGATGTCAAATGAAATCCTCACAATAACAAGAAAATAGCTTTATTTGTATATATACACAAAAAGAAATGAAAAAGTTATTTAAGCATTTCACTACAGAAAATTAAACATAGCAGAAGATAGTAATGCAGATAATAAGGAACAAAAAAGCCATAAGGCATATAGAGAACAAATAGCAAAATGACAGAAAGAAATTTCTCCTTATCAGGAATTATTTAAGTGTAAATGAATTCAACTCTCCAATCGAAAGACAGAGATTGGCAAAATGCATTTTTAAAATGTGGTCCAGACAGGGCATGGTGGCTCACGCCTGTAATCCCAGCACTTTGGGAGGCCAAGGAGGGTGGATCACCTGAGGTCAGGAGTTTGAAACCAGCCTGGCCAATATGGCAAAACCCTGTCTTTACTAAAAATACAAAAAGTAGCTGGGTGCAGAGATGGGTGCCTGTAATTCCAGCTATTCAGGAGGCTGAGGCAGAAGAACTGCTTGAACCTGGGAGGTGAGGTTGCAGTGAGCAGATATCATGCCACTGCACTACAGCCTGGGTGAGAGAGTGAGACTCCATCTCAAAAAAAAAAAAAAAAAAAAAAGTGATCCAACTATATGTTGTTTAAAACAGATTCACTTTAGATTCAAAGAAATACATAGACTGAAAGGGAATGAATACAAAAAGATATTTTATTCAAACAATAATCAAAATAGAACATGGGTTTCATACTAATATCAGACCAAATAGACTTTGTCACAAAAGCTTACAAGAGACAAAAAAAAATATGTATTAATGAAAGTTTCAATGCAGCAGGAAGCTATAACAAAGATAAACCTTCACACACCTAATACATCTATAACATTTCCACAACAAACATAACACATCTGCATAAAACATACGACATCTAAAACAAACATCTATAACATTTACACATCTAATATTTGTTAATTCTTTTTAATAACCATCAAAATGTATGAAGCAAAAACTGACACTATTGAACAGAGAAATGGACATTTCTACAATAATAATTGGAGACTTCAGTACTCCACTCAGACACAACCGAGAAAAGATAAGTCAGAGAATTGAGGACTTAAACAACACAATATCCAACTAGAGCTAACAAATATTTAGAGAACACTCTACCTAACAACAGCATGCATATTCTTCTCAAGTGTACATGGGACGTTTTCTAGAATAGACCATATACTAGGTCACACGTTAAGTCTCAATAGATTTTAAAAGACAGGTCTCTACCAAAGTCTTTTTCTCAACTACAATGGGATAAAGTTAGAAATCAATAACATAAGTAAAACTGTAAAATTTATAAAATCTTAGAAATTAAACTACACCTTCTCAAACAATCAGTGAATGAAAGAAGAAATCAGAGGGGAAATTAGAAAATACTTAAAGATGAATGAAAATGAAAATATAACATACCAAAACTTATAGAACACAGCAAAAGCCATTCTAGGGAAAAATTTATAGTTATAAATGCTGACAGTAAACAAACAAGAAAGATCTCAAAGCAACAACCTAACTTTACAACGTAAGTAACCAGAATAAGAACACACTAAACACAAAGCTAGCAGAGGAAGGAAATAATAAAGATGAGAGATCAACAAAATAGAGAAAGAAAATAGAAAACATCAATGAAACCAAAAGTTAGTTCTTTGAAAAGATCTAAAAAATTGACAAAGCTAGCTAGATTGACTAAAAAAAGAGAAAAGACTAAATTGCTAAAATCAGAAATGAAAGTGGGAATATACTCCTGATTCTCTAGAAATAAAAGTGATTATGAGAGAATTATGAACAATTGTAAGCCAACAAAGTGAATGGCATAGATGAACAAATTCCTAGAAACACAAAACCTCCCAAGACTAAATCTGGATAGACCTATAATTAATAAGGAGATTGAGTAAGTAATTTCAAAAAATCCTAACTAAGAAAAGTCCAGGACATAATGACTTCATTGGTGACATCTATCAAACATTTAAAGAAAAACTAATAGTAATTCTACTCAGTTTTCCAAAACACTGAAAAGGAGGAAATACTTCCTAACTAATTCTATGAGTTCACTATTACCTTTATACCAAAGCCAGGCAAATAAATTATAGAAAGAAAAAAAAACAAAAAAAAAAAAAACGAAAAACTACAAACCAATATCGCTTATGAAAATTGATGCAAAAATCCTCAAATAAGTACATGCAAACTGAATTCAGCAGCATATTAAGAGGATTATATGCCATGACCTAGTGGGATTTATTCCTAATATGCAGCGATGGTTCAAAATATGAAAATCAACTAATGAAGGAAGTTTGAAAAAATACACATGATCATATCAATTAATGCAAAAAAGGCACTTGACAAATTTAACACTCTTTTAAATAAAAACTCATAACAAACTCGGAATAGAACAAAATGACTTGAACATAAAGAAAGCCACATATGAAAAACCCACAGTGAACATTTTGCTGCATAGTGAAAGACTGAAATCTTTTCCTCTGAGATCAGGAACAAGGAAAGAGGTCTGCTTTCACCATTTCCATTAAACATTATATTTCTAGCCAGATAATAAGGCAAGAAAAGAAAATAAAAGGCATCTAAATTGGATAGAAAGAGGTAAAATATTTCTGTTTATGGCTGATATAATCATATATTTAGAAAATTCTAAAGAATTCATACCCAAAGCCTCTTAGAACTAGTAAATGAACTCACAGTAGCAGGATACAAAGTCAACACAGAAAAATCAGTTACATTTCTATACACTAACAATGAACAATCTAAAAATAAAATTTTTAAAACAATTTCATTTACAATAGCATCACAAGACTAAAATACTTAAGAATTAACCCAGGAGGTTAAAAACATATATACAATGAATAATTTTTTTAACTTTTATTTTAGGTTTGATGTTATAAGTGAAGATTTGTTACATAGGTAAACTCACCACACAGGGGTCTGCTGTACAGATTATTTCATCACCCAGGAATTAAGCCCAGTACCCAATAGTTACCTTTTCTGTTCCTCTTCCTCCTCCCACCCTCTACCCTTAAGTAGACCCATGTCTGTTGTTTTCTTCTTTGTGTTCATAAGTTCTCAGAAATAAATTTTACAAGACAGAAATAAATGGAAACACATCCCATGCTCATGGATTGGAAGAAAAATATTGTTAAGGTGTCAATACTACTCAGAGCAATCTACAGATTCAATGTAATCCCTCATCAAAATCCCAGTGATGTTTTTTGTAGAAAGAGAAAAATCCATTCTAAAATTTATGTGAAATCTCAAGGACCCCAAATAACCACAATAATATTGAAAATAAAGGACAAAGTTGTAGGACTCATATTTTCTAATTTCAAAATTTTCTACAATGCTCCAGTAATTAAAACACTGAGCTACTGGCGTAAAGATAGACATATAGACCAAAGGAATATAACAGAGGTTCAGAAAAAATCTCTCACATATTTGGGAAATAAATTTTGACAAGGATGCCAGGATCATTCAATGGAAAAAAAAAAAAAGTCTCTTCAATATGAATATCCACATGCAAAAGAATGAAACTGTACTCTTATCTAACGTCATATGCAAAAATCAACTTAAAATGAATTAAAGTTCTAAATGTAAAATTTTAAACTATAAAACTCTTAGAAAAAAATGTAGAGCAATAACTTTATGACATTGGATTTAGCAATGGTTTCTTGGATATGACACCAAAAGCCTGGACAACAACGATACAAATCTTTAAATTAGACTTCATGAAAAGTTTAAAGTATTTGTGCCTCAAAATGCAATACCAACAGAGTAAAAAGGTAACCAACAAATTGGAAGAATGTATTTTCAAGTTATCTGTCTGATAAGGTATTAATATCCAGAATATATAGAGAACTCCTAAAACTCAACAAAAAACCAAACTAATTGATTAAAAAATGGGCAAAGGACTTGAGAAGACAGTTCTCCAAAGAATGTATACAAATAGCTATTTTCTTCAAAAACACAGAAAATAACGAGTTTTAGTAAGAATAAGAAATTAATCGGAACTTTTGGGCCCTATTGCTTGGAATATACAGTGGTTTTGCTACTGTGGAAAACAGTGTGGTAATTTCTCAAAGCAAAAGTAGAATTAGCATATGATCCAGCAATTCCACATCGGGATATACACCCATGGACTGAAGGCAAGGCTTCAAACAGATATTTGTACACCTGTGTTCAGAGAAGCATCATTCACAATAGCTAAAATATGGAAGCAATACATATGTCCGTTGATGGAGGAATGGATAAGCAAACGGTGGCATGCAATGGAATATTATTCAGCTCTTATATAGAAGGAAATTTTGGCACATGCTACAACTTGAAGGAAACTGAAGGACATTATGCTAAATTAAATAAGCCAGACATAAAGGATTAAATACTGTATGAATCCAATTACATCACATAGTTAAAGTAGTCAAGATCATAGAGACAGAAAGTGGAATGGTGGTTGCTAGGGGCTTGGATAAGAATAAGTGGAAATGTATTTAATGGATAACATTTTAGTTTTAAAAAATGAAAAATATTATGAAGATGAGTGGCGGTGATAGTTTCACAACATTATGAATGTATTTCATACCACTGTGTGCTTAAAAATGGTGAAAGTGGTAAATTTTATGTCATGTGTATTTTGCCATAATTTTAAAAATTGGGAAAACATCTGTCTTCTGAGCTTCAAACAGTGATCATTTAAAGTCCCGGCAGGACCTCCATGGAATACCAAATCAAGAATCCTTCTATGTTCTGTGGACAGATCTTTGGATAGCATTTAGTCAAGCAGTATGAAGGAAAAGTTGCATGTCAGTCAAAATTTAGTCAGAAAAGTAGAAAACTAGAATAATTCAAAAATTTGGAGAAGTAGAACCAATAAGAGATTTTGTATGTGTGTGGATGTGTTTGTGTGTGTATGGGTAAGAGATTTCTTAGATAACTGATATGCAATTGTGGAATCTGTGTTAGCAGTCTCTGTAAGCTTCTGTGTCCATGTCTGATACTAGATCCTGAAGTCCCTAGAGCAGGCTGTTAGGGGCGGAAGATCATGAGCAGGCTGGTACCCAAAATCGTTAGCCAAAGCCCCACAAAGATGAATTGGAAACCACGTCTATTCTTATTCACTATGACCTTGGCAATAAGGGTTTCCTGAAGAAGGCAGGACCCTTTATCATGGAACTAAATACATACTTCTAGTCTTGGAGTCAGAGAAGACTCTTAAAGACTCTAAAGCACTTAAAGGCCAATATGCTACTTCATGCCAAGGAGGTGAATCAGCAGCTCAGCAACAAAATGTGTGAGCTGCGAGACTGCCGCTGCCTTTTTTCTGCCATCCAAATCCCCCAAAATCTTCTTTGTGGTCTATTCTAATAAAAAAAAAAAATACACAAAGTGAATTTTGGGGAGTGTAGTTCACCCTAGCCAAGTTGACACATTACTAAGCCAAAACACACTCTTTGTCAACTTATCTCCCATACACATCTACTTAAACCATACCTAATCTCCAACTCATGACAATAACAGAGTTATACCTCTGATTCAAGCATCATATATATAACAAAAACCACATCAACTCTTTCCCCAAAAGAGGATTCAAAGTCCCTTTTTTTGTCCTTGAATGGTGTTTACTCTTCTACTGAATTCACAAGTCCTCCTTTGATAATTTCTAATACAAACACTAAGATATAAAGTTAACTATCATTAATGTATCATACTTTAAAAGGTAAAGGCAAAAGAGAGGAAATAAAAACATTTGACGAAAAAGATCGTGATGTAACTGGAAAGCTCTGTGGCTCCCCATACATACCAGAAGTGTCTGGATTAGCAGCCATGTGTAATTCCCTGCCCAATTGCATGCCTTTGTCTACTGACACAGCTAACACTTGCCTGGGTCATTACAAGTGTGAAAATGTAGTAGTATGGAGCCTACAACAGGGATTCGTCAGTTCACTAAACTGCAGAGCAGAAATTCCCACATCAAAACCAAGGTCAGGACTATATCTGCTTCATACGGCTGCCCGTTTGAATGTTTTGTTGTTGTTGTTGTTGTTCTTGTCATTGTTGTTGTTTGTTCTTTGCAGAGATGGGGCCCTGTTACGTTGCCCAGGCTATTCTCAAACTTCTGGGCTCAGATAATCTTCCTGCCCTAGCCTACCAAAGTGCTGGGATTACAGGTGTGAGCCTCCCCACCCAGCCCATTCCAATGTTTTGATAATTAGTAACTTACAAATGTTATTGATCATAAGAATCATAGAAACCATTTTTTAAGTGCCTTTGTCAGAGGCATTTGAACCAGAGCAACAGTATCTTGAAAAGAAGCTGGGTAAAATAAGTCTGAGACCTCCTGGGCTGCATTCCCAGATGATTAAGGCATTCTATGTCATGGGATGAGATTGAAGGTTGACACAAGACGAAGGTCATAAAGATCTTGCTGATAAAAACAGGTTGCAGTAAGGAAGCTGGCTAAAACCCACCAAAACCAAGATGGCCAGGAGAGTGACCTCTGGTTGTCCTCCCTGCTACACTCCCATCAGCACCATGACAGTTTACAACTGCCATGGCAACGTCAGAATGTGACCCTATATGTTCTAAAAAGGGGAGGTGTGATAATCCACCCCTTGTTTAGCATATCATCAAGAAATTACCTTTTATCCTTCCAATTAAGTGCAGTGCACTCCTTACAGCTAAACACATTCTCTCTTGAAGGAAGATGATGCCGCACACCTCCAAGATCGCCGTGCTCAGTTTCTGCATTCACAAAGTGCAGGAACTAGCAGGGGAGGTAAAGAAGGAAGAACAGGGAAAGACAGATGCTGGAGCCATAAAGACAAGCAGAAGTCAGAGGAAGAGGGAGTTCCAGACTTTAAGAAAACTTGGGCCAGGTGCGGTGGCTCACACCTGTAATCCCAGCACTTTGGGAGGCCGAGGCGGGTGGATCACCCAATGTCAGGAGTTTGAGACCAACCGGACAACATGGTGAAATCCCATCTCTACTAAAAATACAAAAAATTAGCTGGGCATGGTGGCATGCACTTGTAATCCCAGCTACTCAGGAAGCTGAGGCAGGAGAATTGCTTGAATCTGGGAGGC
>PVKP010039248.1:0-20273 GCA_004027715.1 Plecturocebus donacophilus
AAATTACTGAGATAAGAACACTTATCAGGATATTTACCATCTTAACAATTTTTAAGTGTACATGTATTATTGTCTACTCTAGGTGCAATGTTTTACAGCAGATCTCTAGAGCTTATTTATCTTATTAAACTGAATGCTACACTCATTGATAAGTAACTTCCCATTTCTCTTTTTCCCCAACCTCTGGCAACCCCCATTCCGTTCTTTGATTCTATGACTATTTTAGATACCTCTGATAAGTGAAATTATGGAGTATTTGGCTCCCTGAGACTGGCTTATTTCAATTAGTATAATGTTTCCATGGTTCATCTATGTTGTCTTATATTTTAGTTTTTTAAAAGCTGAATATGCATATACTTTCTTTCTTTATCCGTTCATTTGTCAATGGACATTTAGTTTGCTTGTCTATGTTGGCTATTGTGAATAGTGCTGAAGTGAAATAGGAGTGCTTACATATCTTCAAAATCCTGATTTTAATTATTTTAGCTAAATACCCAGAATAGGATTGTTGGGTCATATGATAGTTCTATTTTTAATGTTTAGAAGTATTTTCATAGTGTTTTTAATAGTGGTTGCACTATTTTGCATTCCCACCAACAGTGTTTAAGGAGTCCAATTTTTTCACATCCTTTCCAAAATTTCTTATTTTTTGTGATTTTTCTTTTAAATAGTAGCCCTCCTGACAGGTGTGAGGTATTATCTCATTGTGCTTTTGATTTGCATTTTCATCACTACTAGTGACAGTAAGCATATTGGGGGCATTTGCATGTCTTCTTCAGAGAGATGCCTATTAAAATATTTAGCTCAGTTTTGGAGTCTGCCAAGATGACCAAATAGAAACAGCTCTGGAGAGCAGTTCCCAGTGAGAGCAATGCAGAAGGCAAGTGATGTCTGCATTTCCAACTGAGATACAGGTTCATCTCCATGAAACTGGTTGGACAGTGAGTGTAGCCCAAGGAGGGCAAACTGAGGCAGGCTGGGGCACTGCCTCACCTGGGAAGTGCAACTGGCTGGAGGACCCCACCCTCCTACCTAATGGAGGCCATCAGAGACTATTCCCAGCTATTCTGGCACTCTGGTTTAGATACTGTGCTTCTCCCACGGTCTTCACAGCCCACACACCAGGAGATTTCCACCGGGCCAACAAGCGTCGTGGGTTTCCAGCACAAATCTGAGCAGCCATTTCAATCAGTGCTGTGGGTTTTCAGCACAAATCTGGGTGGCCATTTTGGCTGGCTCCTGGAACACCTGCAAGACCAGAGCCTCCCACTGCCCTGAAATAAGGGGAGCTTAAGATAGGGAGCCAAGTGATCTGGCTCAGTGGGCCCCACCCCCACAAAGACCAGCAAACTGAAACCCTTTGGCTTGAGATTTTCGCAGCCAGCACAGCAGTTTGTGCTCGACCTGGGACAGTCAAGATTGGTGGGAGGAAGGGCATCTGCCATTGCTGAGACAGTCTAACCTTACCTGTGTAAACAAAAGCATGAGGAAGTGTACACAGCATTTGGATGGAGCCCATGGCAGCTCAGCAGTCCCTCTGCAGGCAGACTTTGACTAGACTCCCTCTTTGCTGGGCAGGGCATCTCTGAGTAAAAGCAGCAGCACATTAGGGATTTGTAAATAAAACCCCACTTTCCTAGGACAGAGCACCTGGGAAAAGGTGCAGTTGTGAGTTCTACTGCACTAGACATAATTGTCCCTGCCCAGCAGTTCTAAAGGGACCAACGGAGCTCCCAGCACAGCACTTGAGCTCTGATAAGGGACACACTGCCTCCTCAAGTGGCTCCCTGACCAACGTATAAAAACACCTCATAAGGGAGAACTCTGGCTGGCATCTGGTGGGTACCTTACTGAGACAAAGCTACCAGAGGAAGGAACAGGCAGCAATCCTTTCTGTGCTCCAGTTCCTGTGGGTGATTATCAAGCAAGCAGGGTCTGGAGTGGACCTCCAGCAGTCCTGCAGCAGAGGGGCCTGTTAGAAGGAAAACTAAAAAGCAGAAAGAAATAGGTTTAACATCAACAGAAAGGACGTTCACTAAGAGACCATCCAAAAGTCACCAACGTGAAAGCCCATACATAGATAAATCCATGAAGATGGAAAGAACCAGCACAAAGAGGCTGAAATCACAAAGACCAAAACACCTCTTCTCCTCCAAGGAATCACAACTCCTCACCAGCAAGGGAACAAAACTGGATGAAGAATGATATTGACAAATTGACAGAAGCAGGCTTCAGAAGGTGAGTAATAACAAAACTCTCTGAGCCAAAGAAAAACATGTTCTAACCCAATGCAAAGAAACTAAGAATCTTGAAAAAAGGTTAGATGAATTGCTAACTAAAATAACCAGCTTGGAGAATAATATAAACGACTTGACTGAGCTGAAAAATACAGCACAAGAACTTTGTAAAGCATACACAAGTTTCAATAGCCAAATAGATCAAGCAGAAGAAAGGATGTCAGATATTGAAGATCAACTCAATGAAATAAAACTAGAAGGCAAGATGACTGAAAAAAGGGTAAAAAGGAATGAACAAAGTCTCCAAGAAATATGGGACTATGTGAAAAGACCTAATCTACGTTTGATAGGTGTGCCTGAATGTGACGAAGAGAATGAATCCAAGCTGGAAAATACTCTTCAGGATATTATCCAGGAAAACTTCCCCAACCTAGCATGGCAGGTTAATATTAAAGTTCAGGAAATACAGAGAACACCACAAAGATACTCCTCAAGAAGAGCAACCCCAAGGCACATAATCGTCAGATTCACCAGAGTTGAAATGAAGGAGAAAATACTAAGGGCAGCCAGAGAGAAAGGTCGGGTTACCCACAAAGGAAAGTCCATCAGACTCACAGTGGGTCTCTTGGCAGAAACCTTACAAGCCAGAAGAGAGTGGGGGCCAATTTTCAACACCCTTAAAGAAAAGAACTTTCAACCTAGAATTTTTGATCCAGCCAAAATAAGCATCATAAGTGAAGGAGAAAGAAAACCCTTTATGGACAAGCAATTGCTGAGAGATATCATCACCACCAGGCTTGGCTTACAAGAGCTCCAGAAGGAGGTACTAAACCTGGAAAGGTACAACCAGCACCAGTCACTCCAAAAACATATCAAATGGTAAAGACCATTGACACAATGAAAAAACAACGTCAGCTAACAGGCAAAACAACCAGGTAGTATCAAAATGGCAGGATAAAATTAACACATAACAATATTAATCTTAAATGTGAATAGGCTAAATACCCCAATCATAAGACACAAACTGACAAATTGGATAAAAAGTCAAGAACCATCAGTGTGCTGTATTCAGGAGACCCATCTCACATGCAAAGACACACAAAGTCTCAAAATAAAGGGATGGAAGAAGACTTACCAAGCAAATGGAGAACAGCAACAAAAAAACCCAGGGATTACAATCCTAGTCTCTGACAAAACAGGCTGTAAACCAACAACAATCAAAAGAATGGAAATCCTAACAACCAGTAGCTCAGACCACAGTGCAATCAAATTAGAACTCAGGATTAAGAGACTCACTCAAAATCACACAACTACATGGAAACTGAACAATCTGCTCCTGAATGACTACTGGATAAATAACAAAATGAAGGCAGAAATAAAGATGTGAAACCAATGAGAATGAAGACACAATGTACCAGAATCTCTGGGACACACTTAAAGCAGTGTCTAGAAGGAAATTTATAGCACTAAATGCCCACATGAGAAGTGAGGAAAGATCTAAAATTGATGCCATATCGTCACAATGATAAAAGCTAGAGGAGCAAGATCAAACAAATTCAAAAGCCAGAAGAAGACAAGAAATAACTAAGATCAGAGCAGAACTGAAGGAGATAGAGACACACACACACACAAAGAAAAACTTCAAAAAATCAATAAATCCAGGAGCTGGATTTTTGAAAAGATAAACAAAATAGATAGATCACTAGGCAGACTAATAAAAAAGAAAAGAGAGGAGAATTGAATAGATGCAATAAAAAATGATAAAGGGGATATCACCACCGATTCCACAGAAATACAAACTACCGTCAGAGATTACTGCAAAAAATTCTATGCACATAGATCAATAAACCTGGAAGAAATGGGTAAATTCCTGGACACTTACATCCTCCCAAGACTAAACCAGGAAGAAGTTGAAACCCTAAAGAGACCAATAACAAGGTCTGAAGCTGAGGCAGCAATAAATAGCCTACCAACCAAAAAAAGTCCCGGTCCAGATGGGTTCACAGCTGAATTCTAAGAGATATACAAAGAGGAGCTGATACCAATAATTATGAAACTATTCCAAACAATACAAAAAGAAGGAATCCTTCTCAAATCATTTCATGAGACCAACATCATCCCAATACTAAAACCTGGCAGAGACAGAACTAAAAGAAAATTTCAGGACAATGTCCATGATGAGCATCGATGCAAAAATCTTCAATAAAATACTGGCAAACAAATGCAGCAGCACGTCAAAAAGCTTATCCCTAATGATCAAGTAGGCTTCATCCCGGGGATGCAAGACTGGTTCAACATACACAAATCTATAAATGTAATCCATCACATAAACAGAACCAAAGACAAAGCCATGATTATCTCAATAGATGCAGCAAAGGCCTTCGACAAAATTCAGCAGTGCTTTGTGCTAAGAACTCTCAATAAACTAGGTATCGATGGAACATGTCTCAAAATAATAACAGCTATTTATGATAAACCCACAGCCAATATCATACTGAATGGGCAAAAACTGGAAGCATTCCCTTTGAAAACTGGCACTAAACAAGGGTGTACCCTCTCACCATTCCTATTCAACATTGTATTTGAAGTTCTAGCCACAGCAACAAGGCATGAAAAAGAAATAAAGGGTATTCAGTCTCAGTATACAAAATCAATGTGCAAAAATCACAAGCATTCCTATACACAAATAACAGACTTAAAGAGAGCCAAATCAAGAATGAACTGCCATTCACAATTGCTATAAAGAGAATAAAGTACCTAGGAATTGTTGTATTTTTAGTGAGATAAGAAGATCAGCACCAAGACAAAAGTATGACGAATTGCAGGGTCTTTATTGCCGGCGACCACGGAGGACTCATGTCTCTCCAACCCGTGGCCCCGAGTTGAGGGAGAACTGGGCTTTTATGCTAAACAACACTTTTGGGGGGCTGGAGATTTTCCGGGGAAGGGGGAGACTGGGGATCTTTGCAAGCAGGCAGTTTGTACAGAAGCCAAGGTCAGCAGTTAGAGACAGTGAAAACTCCCAATATCAGTAAGCAAGCAGTTTGTTCAGAAGCCAAGGCCAGCAACTAGAGACAAGGGGCTTTCTTCTCAGGGTCTGTGCGACCCTGAGCGGCGAGTTCTTGAATTCCATTGAAATGAGGCTGGTGTCCGCACCTGGCGTTGGCCTGATTAATCATAATGCCTTATCAGGTAGCCTGCGAGCCTGCACGTAGCCTGTGAGCCTGAGAAGCCATTACATTTTAGCCTGGCTGAAGACATTTTCCTTGCCACATCACAGAATACAACTAACAAAGGATGTAAAGGTCTTCTTCAAGGAGAACTACAAGCCATTGCTCAAGTAAATAAGAAAGGACACAAACAGATGGAAAAACATTCCATGCTCATGATTAGGAAGAATCAATATTGTGAAGTGTCCATAATGCCTAAAGTAATTTATAGATTCAATGTTATCCCCATCAAGCTACCATTGACCTTCTTCACAGAACTGGAAAAAGAAAACACATCTTAAACTTTACATGGAACCAAAAAAAGAGCCCACATAGCCAAGACAATCCTAAGCGAAAAGAACAGAGGAGACATCACGCTACCTGACTTCATACTATACTAGCAGGCTACAGTAATTAAAACAGCATGGTACTGGTACCAACACAGAGATATAAACCAACGGAAAAGAACAGAGGCTTTGAAAGTAATGACACACATCTACAACCATCTGATCTTTGACAAACCTGGCAAAAACAAGCAATAGGGAAAGGATTCCCTGTTTAATAAATGGTGTTGGGAAAACTGGCTAGCTGTGTGGAGAAAGCTGAAACTGGACAACTTTCTTACACCTTACACAAAAATTAACTCCAGATGGATTAAAAATTTAAACATAAGACCTAACACCATAAAAACCCTAGAAGAAAACCTAGGCAATACCATTCAGGACATAGGCATAGGCAAGGACTTCATGAGCAAATCAGCAAAAGCAATGGCAACAAAAGCCAGAATAGACAAATGGGATCTCATTAAACTCCACAGCTTCTGCACAGCATAAGAAACAATCATTAGAGTGAACTGGCAACCAATAGAATGGGAAAAAATTCTTGCAATCTACCCATCTGACAAAGGGCTAATATCTAGAATCTACAAAGAACTGAAACAAATGTACAAGAAAAAAACAAGCAACTCTATCAAAAAGTGGGGGAAGAATATGAACAGACACATTTCAAAAGAATATATTTATGCTGCCAGCAAACATATGAAAAAATGCTCATCATCACTGGTCATTAGAGAAATGCAAATCAAAACCACATTGAGATACCATATCACACCTGTTAGAATGGTGGTTATTTAAAAAATCTGGAGACAACAGATACTGGAGAGGATGTGAAGAAATAGGAACGCTTTTACAGTGTTATTGGGAGTTTAACTTAGTTCAACCATTGTGGAAGACAGTGTGGTGATTCCTCAAGGATCTAGAACTAGAAGTATCATTTGACCCAGTAATCCCATTACTGGGTATATATCCAAAGGATTACAAATTGTTCTATTATAAAGACATATGCATACATATGTTCATTGTGGCACTGTTTACAATAACAAAGACCTGGAACCAACCCAAATGCCCATCAGTGATAGATTGGATAAAGAAAATGTGGCACATATACACCACGGAATACTGTGCAGTCATAAAAAGTATGAGTTCATGTCCTTTGCAGGGATATGGATGAAGCTGGAAACCATCATTCTCAGCAAACTGACACAAAAACAGAAAACCAAACACCACATGTTTTCACTTATCATTGGGTGTTTAACAACACACTGGGGTCTGTTGGAAGTGGGGTTCTTGGGGAAAAATATTGGGGGTTGGGGAAGTTGAGGAGGGACAACATCAGCGAAATAATGTAGGTGATGTGGGGATAGAAGCAGCACACCATGGCATGTGTATACCTATGTAACAATCCTGCAAGATCTGCATATGTACCCGAGAACTTAAAGTATCATATATATATATATATATAAAATACTAAATATTATATATATAAATAATATTTAGCCCATTTTTAAACTGAGTTATTAATATTATTATTTTAATACAGAGTTGTAGAAGTGCCTTATGTATATTGGAGATTAACTGCTTATTAGATATTTAGTTTGGAAACATTTTTCCCCATTCTATAAATTGCCTTTTTACTTTTCTGTGTGTTTTCTTTTTGCTGTTCAGAAGCATTTTAGTTTGATGTATTCTCACTTGTTTATTTTTGTTTTTGTTGCCTGTGCTTTTGATGTCATATCCATAAAATCATTGCTAAGACCAATGTCATGAAGAATTCCCCCTGTTTTCTTCTAGGAGTTTTGCAGTATCAGATTCTATGCTTACATCATTAATCCGTTTTGAGTTGATTTTTGTGTATACTGCCAGATAAGGGTCTATTTTTTTTCTTTTTAAAGGAACAATTGACAAAATTGTATATATTTACAGTGCACAACATGATATTTTTATATGTGTATACATTTTGAAATGATTAAGTCAAGCAAATTAACAGATTCATCTTCTGACTTACTTTTTTTGTGCTAATACTTAAAATCTAATCTCTTAGTTATTTTCACATACTGTATACAATACATTATTATTTGCTATCGTCTCCATGCTGTACAATGTATCTCTAGAACTTATTCATCTTGTCTAACTGAAACTTTTTACTCTTTAATCAACATCTCTTCATTACCCTCCCATGCTCCAGCCCCTGAAAACCACCATTCTACTCTCTGATTCTATGTTTTATTTTTTTAGCTTCCACATATAAGTGAGATCATGAGATATTTGTCTTTCTGTGCTTGGCTTATTTCACTTAGCATAATGTCCTCCATGTTTATCCATATTGTTACAAATAATAGGATTTCTTTGTCTTTTAGACTGAAAAGTATTCCGTATTCCATATATATGTGTGTGTGTGCATATATATGTACATATATATATACACACATATACATATATATACATACATATACATACACATATATGTGTATATATATGTATATATATAGCACATTTTGTCTATTAAAGAACACTTAGGTTGATTTCATATCTTGAGTATTGTAAATAATGCTCCAGCAAACATGGAATTGCAGATAGCTCTCCAACATACTGATCTTATTTATTTCGGATATATACCCAGTAGTAGGATAGCTTGATCATATTGTAGTAGTTCTATTTTTGATTTATTGAGGAATCTTCATGCTATGTTTCATAATGGCTGTACTAGCTAGATTTATGGTTTTGTATATGCATATCCAGTTTTTTACATGACAATCTTTGAAGTGACTATCGTTTTCCCATTGTGTATTCTTAACACTTTTGTTGAAGATCAGTTGACCATATATGTGTGGAGTTATTTCTGGGCACTCTATTCTTCTTTATTGATCTATAAGCTTATCTTTATGCTAGTATCATACTGTCTTAATTACTGTCATTTTATAATATATTTTGATATCAGGAGTGAACACTTCCAAACTCACTTTATGAGGTCATTACTGTTGTACCAAAGCCAGTCAAAATAATGCAAGAGAAGAAACTATATAAGTCAATATCTTTGATGAATTTAAATATAAGAATCCTCAATAAAACACTAGCAAATTGAATCTAATGGCACAGTAAAAGAATAATACACCATGGTGAAGTAGGATTGATTTCTAGGATGCAAGAATGATTCAACATATCAAAATCAATTAATGCAATATGTCACATGTGGTGACTATCACATCAAGTCCCTGTTCAGGTGCCAGCTGTGATGAGTATCACATTGGGTTCACCACCTGAGACCTCGATCACATCAGGGTCATCACCTGAGATGTTAATCACCAAGTGAGGAGGTCTGTCCTGCAGACCCTGACTCAACAACGGATGAAAGAATGCACTTTCGCACCCAGTCCAGTGATTTTGAGTGGTCTAGGGATGGTCAACAACTGCTTTCAGAGGGTGATTGCAGCTAACCAACCACAACTCTCTGTACCTTCTCACATTTATTCAGTATAGATTTAATAACAGAGGTTCTAAGTCAAGGTGCTTTGAATAATTAACATGGTTAAAAAAGTGGTTTTAAGAATGATAAAAGCTTTTGGTTCTGGGGTCTAGAGCAAACACCATTAATGGGTAATGACCTCCTCCTCTTTGACATCCCACTGAGAGGGCCATCCAGTACAAAGTTTGTATGAGTAAACAGAGTAGAGACAAACAGATGTGGAGTAAACAGACTTAACTGGGGAAGCTTTATTGTTCCTATCTTTTACTCTATAACTTAAAATTCTAATGTAATAAATTTGCTGCCTTCAGCCCATTTCAATAAGACCTTTTGGCCTTCCAAAAGGTTGGAGACTACAGTCTTATGACTTTTCCTAATATTTTCCTGATATTTTGTCAGCCACCTTAAGTGAATTCCCACAGCCACATTAACAGAATAAATGTTAAAAACCACGTGATCATGTCAATAGATTAAAAAAAACTTTTGACAAAATTCAACATAATTTTATGATAGAAACTAAGCAAAATAGAAACAGAAAGAATTACTTTAACATAATATAGATAATATATTTAAAGCCCATAGTTAACATCATATTCAATGACGAAAAACTGAAAGCTCTAAGATCAGAAACAAGACGAGGATTTCCACTCTCACCTATTCTATTCAACCTACTACTGAAAGTCTTTGCCGGAGCAATTCAGCAATAAAAACAAATAGAAGCCATCCAAATAAGAAAGGAAGAGATAAAATTATCTTCACTGATGACATAACCTTATATTGAAAATGCTTTAAAGACTCTACAGACAAACTATTTGGACTAATAAACAAGTTAAATCAAGTTGCAGGACAAAAATCAACATACAAAAGTCACTTGTGTTTCTACACAATACTAACAAACTATCTGACAAGAAATTAGGAAAATAATCACATTTATAATGATACTAAAAATAATAAAATATTTAAGAGTAAAATAAGAAGATGAAAGTCTTCTTTACTAAAAACTACAAAATATTGATGAAAAATTGAAGAGGATACAAACAAACAGAAAGACATCAATGTTTATGTATTGGGAAACTTTATTTTTAAATGTCCATACTACCCACAGAGATCTACAGATTCAATATCATTTCTATCAAAATTCTAATAGTATTTTTTACGGAAATAAAAAACAATTCCATAATTTATACATAACTATAAAAGATTATAAATAGCAAAGATCAGTCTTGAGAAAGAACAACTCTACTCTTTTGAAAATCATTTTTTATTTTGGCTTCCGTGATGCTATGCTCTCTGCTTTTTTTCTACCTTCACATAGGTAGTGGGATATTTTCCTGGCTTCTTAAACTCCGGCCTTCTTTAGGGCACTCATGAGTTCACATATCCCTTCACCATCTCTCTCTAGTTAATGCTCTGTAGCTCCATTGCTTTAAATTTCATTCATATTCAAAGCTTACAAGTATATATCTCCAAGATTGACCTTTACCTTGAGTTTCAGATTTGTATATCTAAATGCCCACACATTGTCCCAACATAGATGTCTCACAGATATGTCAAACACAAACTTGATCAACTTAAAACTCTTAAGTCTTACCCCGAAATCTATTCCTTGCAGTATTATTCATCACAGTAAAAACAATATTCACCAGTTTGCTCAAACAAACAAACAAACAAAAAATGTGATTCTTGAATGCTCTCTTCCTCATCTTCCACATCCAGCCAATTAGAAGTTCCTGTCAATTCTACGTCCAAATATAGAGTCCAAAGAGAAAGAAATAAAGGACATCATAATTGGAAAGGAAGACATCAAATAATCCTTGCTTACAGATAATATGATCTTAAGTTTTTTATTATTTAGTTATTTAATTCTGCATGAATATTATTAATGCATTTTTAATTTTATCATCTACATCAATTGTTAAATTTATTAAAAATTTGGTACAAGGTACAGAAGAACTTAGGGAGTCTATCTAATAGATTATTCAAGATGGTTTTCTGTTTGTTTCTCTGTTTATTTTTGTTTTATGTGTTTTAAATTTTTAAAATTATTTAGGTATTCCAATAGATTTTTGAGAAACAGGTGATATTTGGTTAATGAATAAGTTATTTAGTGGTGATTTCTGAGATTTTGCTGGACCCATCAACCAAGCAGTGTACACTGCACCCAATGTGCAGTCTTTTACACCTCACCACCCTCCTACCCTTTCTCTGGAGTCCTTAAAGTTCATTATATCATTCTTAATGCCTTTACGTCTTCATAGCTTAGATTCCACTTATGAGTGAGAACATATGATGTTTAGTTTTTCATTTCTAAGTTACTTCACTTAGAATAATAATCTCCAAATCCATCTAGGTTGCTGCAAATACCATTATTTTATTCATTTTTATGGCTGAGTAGTATTTCATATATATATATATATATTTTTTTTTTTCTTTATTACTCATTGATTGAAGGACCTTTGGGTTTGTTCTAAATTTTTGCAGTTGCGAGTTGTGCTGCTATAAACATGCATGTGCAAGTATCTTTTTTATATGATGACTTTTTCTTATTCTGGGTAAGTACCCAGGAATGAAGTTACTTTTAGTTCTTTAAGAATCTCCACATTCATTTCCATAGCGGTTGTACTAGTTTACATTCCCAACAGTGTTCCCGTTTCACCACATCTACAATAACATCTATTATTTTTTATTTTTTTTTATTATGGCCATTCTTGTGGGAGTAAGATGTCATGGCATTGTGGTTTTTATTTGCATTTCTCTGATTATTGGTGATGCTGAGCATTGTTTCATATGTTTCTTGGCCATTTGTAAATTTTCTTTTGAGAATTGTCTGTTTATATCCTTAACCCACATTTTTATGGAATTGTTTGCTTGTTTTTTTCTTGCTAACTTGTTTGAGTTTTTTGTAGTTTCTGGACATTAGTCTTCTGATGGATATATAGATTGTGAAGATTACCTTCCACTCTGTGGTTTGTCTATTTATTCTGCTGGTTATCTCTTTTGCTGTACAAAAGAGTTTTCATTTAAGTCCCACCTATTCATCTTTGTTTCTGATGCATTTGCTTTTGTGTTCTTGGTTATAAAGTCTTTGCCTGTACCAATGTCTAGAAGGGATTTTTCTAATGTCATCTTGTCGAATTTTTATGGTTTTAGGTCTTATAATTAAGTCTTTGATCCATTTT
The DNA here is from genome assembly GCA_004027715.1 of Plecturocebus donacophilus. Classification (NCBI taxonomy): domain Eukaryota; kingdom Metazoa; phylum Chordata; class Mammalia; order Primates; family Pitheciidae; genus Plecturocebus; species Plecturocebus donacophilus. The sequence goes on from PVKP010039248.1 coordinate 12,427, forward strand.
GAGTTGATTTTTGTATAAGGTAAGAGGTAAGGGTCCAATTTTTTTCTTCTACATGTGACTTGTCAATTATCCTAGCACTATTTGTTGAATAGGGCATCCTTTCCTGACTTTATTGTTGTTGCTTTGGCAAAGATCAGTTAAACGTATTTGGTTTATTTCTGGGTTCTCTATTCTGTTCCATTGGTCTTTGTACCTATTTATATACCAGTACCATGATGTTTTGGTGACTATGGCCTTATGGTATAGTTTGAAGTCAGGTAATGTGATGCCTCCACATTTGTTCTTTTGGCTTCATCTTGCTTTAGCTATGCAGCCTCTTTTTTGGTTCAATTTAAATTTTAGGATTTTTTTCCTAGTTCTGTAAAAAATGATGGTTGTATTTTGATAGAAATTGCATTAAGTTTGTTGATTTCTTTTGACAGTATGGTCATTTTCACATCTACCATTTTCACATGACAGTATTGTCATTTTTACATTCTACCCATCCATGAGTATGGGATGTGTTTTCAGTTGTTTGTGTCATCTATGGCTTCTTTTAGCAGTGTTTTGTAGTTTTCCTTGTGTAGGTCTTTTACTTCCTTGGTTAAGTATATTTGTAAGTATTTAATTTTTTTTTTGCAGCTATTGTAAAAGGGGTTGAGTACTTTATTTGATTCTCAGCTAAGTCACTCATTATATATAATGCAGCTACTGTTTTGTGAACATTAATTTCATATCCTAAAACTTTGCTGAATGTATTTATCAGTTCTAGGAGCTTTTTGGAGGAGTCTTTAGAGTTTTCTAGGTAAACGATCATGTCATCAGAAAACAGCAACAGTTTGAATTCCTCTTTACTGTTTTGGATGCACTTTATTTATTTCTCTTGTCTAATTGCTCTTGTTAGGACTTCCAATATTTTATTGAATATAAGTGGTGAACGTGGACATCCTTGTTCTATTTCAGTTCTCAGGAGAAATGTTTTCAACTTTTCCCCACTTAGTATAATGTTGACTGTGGATTTGTCATAGATGGCTTTTATTACATTAAGATATGTCCCATTGATGCCAATTTTGCTGAAGGTTTTAATCATAAAGGAATGCTGGATTTTGTCAAATGCCTTTTCTGCATCTATTGAGATGGTCAAATAATTTTTGTTTTTAATTCTATGTGGTTTAATACATTTATTGACTTGCATATGTTAAGCTATCTCTGCAGCTCTGGTGTGAAACCAACTTGATCATGGTGGATTATCTTTTTGATATGCTATTGGATTTGGTTAGCTAGTTTTTTTTTTTTTTTTGAGGATATTTGCATCTATGTTCAGCAAGAATATTTGTCTGTGTTTTTTTTTTTTTTTTTTTTTTTTTTTTTTTTTTTTTTTTTTTTTTTTAGTAATAATTTTTTTTTTTTTTTTTTTTTTTTTTTTTTTGGTTGTTATTATGTCCTTTCCTGATTTTGATATTAGGGTGATATTCACTTCATAGAATAATTTAGAGAGGATTCTTTCTTTCTCTGTCTTGCGGAATAGAATAAAAGAATTGGTACAAATTCTTCTTTGAATGTCTGATAGAATTCAACTGTGAATCCATCTGGTTCTGTTTTTGTTGTTGTTGTTGGCATTTTTTTATTACCATTTCAATCTTGCTGCTTGATATTGGTATTTTCGGAGTTTTTCTTTCTTTCTGGTTTAAACTAGGAGGATTGTATATTTCCAGGAATTTATTTATCTCCTCTAGGTTTTCTAGTTTATGCATGTAAAGGTATTCACAGTAGCCATGAATGATATTTTGTATTTCTGTGGTATCAGTTGTAATATCTCCTGTTGCATTTCTAATTGAGCTTATTTGGATTTTTTTAAGAGACAGTGTTTTACCATATTGGTGAGGCTGATCTCAAACTCCTGACCTCAGATGATCCACCCGCCTTGGCCTCCCAAAGTGCTGGGATTACAGGAGTGAGCCACCGCACCTGGCTATATGGATGTTTTCTTGGTTAATCTTGCTAATGGTCTATCAATTTGTCTTTTCAAAGAATCAGCTTTCTGTTTCATTTTTTTGTATTTTTATTTTGTCTCAATTTTATTTAGTTCTGCTCTTATCTTGGTTATGTTTTTTCTCCTGCTGTGTTTGGGTTTGGTTTGTTTTTGATTATCTGGTTCCTTGAGGGGCAACCTTATATTGTATATTGGTTCTCTTTCAGATTTTTTGATGTAGGCATTTAGTACTATGAACTTTTCTCTTAGCACTGCCTTTGCTGCATCTCAGAGGTTTTGATCAGTCATGTCAGTATTATTTTTTAATTCAAATAATTTTTAAATTTTCATCTTGATTTCAGGCAGGTTATTTTATTTCCGTATGTTTTCATGATTGTGAGGGTTCATTCTGGGGTTGATTTCCAGTTTTACTCCACTGTGGTCTGAGAGAGTATTTTATGCAATTTTGACTTTCTAAAATGTATTGAGACTTCTGTCATTGCCTCTAATATGTTCTGTTCTGGAGATTATTCCATGTGCTGATGAATGAAATGTATATTTTGCAGTTTTGAGGTAAAATGCTTTGTAAATAGCTGTTAACTCCATTTGTTTTAGGGTAGTTTAAGTCTATTGTTTCTTGGTTCATTTTCTGTCCTGATGACCTGTCTAGTGCTGTTGGTGAAATATTGAAGTCCCCCATTATTATTGTGTTGCTGTCTATCCCATGTCTTAGGACTAGTTGTAATTGTTTTATAAATTTAGGACCTCCAGTGTTAGGTGTATATATATTTAGAATTGGTATATTTTTCTGTTGAACAAATCTTTTCATTATTATATAATGTACGTCTGTCTTTTTTCACTGCTGTTACTTTAAAGTTTACTTTGTCTTATATAAGAATAGCTACTCTTGCTCTCTTTTGGTGTCCATTTGCATGGAATATATTTTTTCCACCCCTTTACCTTAATTTTATGTAAGTCCTTGTGTGTTAGATAAATCTCTTGAAGGCAGCATATACTTGGTTTGTGAATTCTTGTCCTTCTTCTATTCATTACCTTATAAGTGGAGCATTTAGGCTATTTATATTTGACGTTACTTTGAGATGTGAGGTATTATTCTTTTCATCATGCTATTTATTGTCTGAATTCCTTTTTAAAATTGTGTTATTGATTTATAAGTCCCGTGATATTTATGCCTTAAGGTTCTATTTTGGTGTATTTTGAGGATTTGTTTCAAGATTTAGAGCTTTTTAAGCAGTTCTTATCATGCTAGATTGGTAGCGGCAAATTATCTTAGCACTTGTTTGTTTGAAAAGACTATCTTTCCTTCATTTATGAAGCTTAGTTTTACTGGATACAAAATTATTGGTTGATAATTGTTTTGCTTAAGGAGACTAAAGATAGGACTACAATCCTTCTGGCTCGTAGGATTTCTTCTGAGATATCTGCTGTTAATCTAATAGGTTTTTCTTTATAGGTTATGTGATGCTTTTGCCTCACAGCTCCTAAGATTCTTTTCTTTGTCTTGACTTCAGGTAACCTGATGGCTGTGTGCCTAAGTGATAATCTTTTTGCAATAAATTTCCCAGGTGTTTTTTGGGCTCCTTGTATTTGAATATCTAGATCTCTACCAAGGCTGGCGAAGTTTTCTTCAATTATTTCGTTAAATATGTTTTCCAGACATTTAAATTTCTCTTTTATTTCAGGAACACCAATTATTCTTAGGTTTGGTCACTTAACATAATCCCAGACTTTTTTAAAGATACGTTCATTAAAATTTATTCTCTTTGTCTTTATTGGATTGGGTTAATTTGAATCTCTTGTCTTTGAGATCTGAAGTGCTTTCTTCTACATGTTCAATTCTATTGCTGAGATTTCCAGTGTATTTTGCATTTCTCTAAGTGTGTTCTTCATTTTGAGAAGTCGTAATTGTGTTTTATTTATGCTATATATTTCTCTGGAGATTTTTTTATCCATATCCTGTTACTTTAAAAATTTCTTTAAGTTGGTATTTGCCTTTTTCTAGTGTCTTCTTGAGCAGCTTAATAATCAACCTTCTGAATTCTTTTTTCTGGCAATACAGAGATTTCTTCTTGTTTTGGATCCATTGCTGGTGAGCTAGTGTGGTTTTTTTAGGAGTGTTAAAGAACCTTGTTCTGTCATATTACCAGAATTGTTTTTCTGGTTCTTTCTCATTTGAGTAGACTGTGTCAGAGGAAAGATGTGGTGCTCAAGGTCTGCTGTTCAGATTATTTTGTCCCACAAGTTGTTCTCTTGATGTGGTGCTCTCCCTCTTCCACTAATAATGTGGTTTCTTGAGAGTTGAACTGCAGTGATTGTTATGTCTTTTCTGGATCTAGACGCCCAGCAGAGCTACCAGGCTCTAGGCTGGTACTGGAGAGTGTCTGCAAAGAATGCTGTGATGTGATGTGTCTTTAGGTCTCTCAGTAGAGGACACCAGCACTTGCTCCAGTAGATGTAACAGGGGAGTGAAGTGGACTCTGTGAGGGTCCTTTGTTGTATTTTTGTTTAGTGTGCTAGTTTTGTGTTGGTTGGTCTCCAGCCAGGTGGTAGTGATTTCAAGACAGCATTAGCTGTGGTAGTAATGAGAGGATAAAACCTTGCTGTAGGGTCGCCTGAATAAGTATTCTGGTTTCTTAGGTGGTGGGCAGGACCATACTGATCCCAAGAGTTTATGTCCTTTGTTTTTGACTCCTAGAGAAAGACTATCTAGTGGTGGGAGTGTTAGGTGTGTCTGGGTTCAGACACTGCCTGAGTGCAAGATTCTCCTTGCTGCAAATGCTGTGGAAAATGGGGATGTGGTTCTCAGGCCAATGACGTTGTCTTCCTCAGGGGATTATGGCTGCCTCTACTCTGTCATGCAGGTTTTCAGGGAAGTCGGGGAAAGCCAGCAGATACAGGCCTCACCCAGCTTCTACACAGTTCAACTCCTACTGTGCCCCCACCCCAAAAGCATTAGGCAGTGGGTGAGCAAGCTGAGAACTTACCCCAGGCTACAAGCCTCCCCGCTAAGAAAGCAAGCAACACTTTCAGGTTTGATGCCTCCCAACATGCCATGGCTTCTGTGCTCATGTCTGAACTTCCAGTTTGCCTGCTCTCCCAGGTTCTGTAGAGATGAGTTTACATTCAGTTGAAACTATTACAAAGTTCAGCTGGAAGTTTCCTTCTCCCTATGGTATTTTCCCAATTTCATGGGCAGATTCCTCAAGGACACTCGTGAGAGAAATTTCAAAATGGCTGCTTACTTTTTAAAAGCTGAGTTCATGTCCTTTGCAGGGACATGGATGAATCTGGAAACCATCATTCTCAGCAAACTGACACAAGAACAGAAAACCAAACACTGCATGTTCTCACTTATAAGTGGGAGTTGAACAATGGGAACACGTGGACACAAGAAGGGAAAATCACACACTGGGGTCTGTTGAAGGGTTGGGGGTAGGGGAGGGATAGCAGGAGGTCGGGAGATTGTGGAGGGATAACATTCATTAGGAGATATACCTAATGTAGGTGATGGGGGTGATGGAGGCAGCAAACCACCATGGCATGTGTATACCTATGTAACAAACTGGGAAGATCTGAACATGTACCCCAGAACTTAAAGTATAATAATAATAAAAAGAAATGGCTGTTTCCTCTACCTCTGTATTTTGTTTAGCTCTGTAAATTAATCTCAGCTCTAGGTAAGGTCAAACCTTTCTCCTGTGATCTGGACCTTCAGGTTCCCCAGTGAAGATGTGTGTTTGGGGGGCGGACAATCCCCATTTCACATTTCCACATTTTGGGCACTCAGAGTTTTTTTTATTTTTTTTCTGTTTCCCAGAGCCTGCTTGATCTTATATTTGGAAAAATCTAGAGGCTGCACAAAAAACTATTAGAACTGATGAGTAAGTTCAGTATACTTGCAAGAAACAAAATCTACATACAAAAATATGTAGCATTTCTATATGCTAACAGTGAACAATCTAAGCAAGAAATCAAAAAGCAATCCCATTTACAATAGCCATACATAAAATTAAATATCCAGTAATTACTTTAACCAAATAAGTAAAATAACTTTATAATGAAAACTGTAAAACACTGATGAAAGAAACTGAGGAAGACACAAATAAATTAAAAGACTCTATGTACATAGATTAGAAAAATCAATATTGTTAAAATTTCCATACTACTCAAAGCCATCTACAGATTCAATGCAATCCTTATCAAAATATCAGTGACATTCTTCACAGAAATAAAACAGTTCTAAAATTTATATATAACCACAAAAGACCAAGAATAACCAAGGCTATCCTTGGCAAAAAGAACAAAACTGGAGGCATCACTTTATCTGACATCAAATTGTACTACAGAGCTATAGTAACCCAAAGCAGCATGACACTGGAATAAAAATAGACACATAGATTAATGAAACAAAATAGAGAACCCAGAAACAAATAAATACACCTATGATGGACTTATTTTCAAAAAAGGTGCCAACAACATACACTGGGGAAAATACAGTCTTCTCAATAAATGGTACTGGGACAACTGTATATCCATACAGAGAAGCATGAAACTAGACCACTATCTCTTACCATATACAACAATCAAATCAAAATGGGTTGAAGACTTAAATCCAAGACCGCAAACTATAAAAACTACTACGATAAAACATTAGGAAAACTCTCCAGGACATGGGTCTGGGCAAAAATACCTTGGGTAATACCCTATAAGCACAGGCAATCAAAGCAAAATGGGCAAATGAAATCACACCAAGTTTAAAAGCTTCAGCAAAGCAAAGAAAACAATCAAAAGTGAAGAGACAACCCCAAAATGGGAGAAAATATTTGTAAACTACCCACCTGACAAGGGATTAATAAACAGACTATATAAAACTCTCAAACTACTCTATGGAAATAAATTCAGTAATCTGATCAAAAAAATGGGCAAATGATGTGAATAGATATTTCTCAAAAGAAGACATACAAATAGCAAATAGGCAAATGAAAAGGGGCTCAGCATCTCTGATTACAAGAGAAATGCAAATAAAACCTACAATGAGATATTATCTCTTCTCAGTTAAAATGGCTTTATTCAAAAGCCAGGCAAAAATATTCTGATGAGGATTTAGAGAAAAGAGAACCCTCATACACTGTTGGTGGGTATGTAAATTAGTGCAACCACTCTAGAGAACAATTTGGAGATTCCTCAAAAAAAAAAAAAAAAAAAAAAAAGAGTTAAGAGGGTCGGAGGATCCAAGATGGCCACATAGGAGCAGCTCAGGACTGCAGCTCCCAGTGAGGGTGCAGAGGGTGAGTGGACGCCGCATTTCCAGACGGATTTTTATTACCCCCAGACCAGGAGATCCCCAGGCAGAGCAGCCCCACGGTCGCCAGCGCGGCAGTTTCGGCTGGCGCGGCTGTTTGGCCGACTCGGCTGTTTCGGCCTGCGCGGCTGCTTTGCCGGCGCCCCGGCGCGGCGGTTCTCCGCACAAAATCCACTGGTCTGTGCGCCCTTTGAACTGGCGAGTGGAGCTACGGGAAGGCAGATTAAAAAGGGGACTGAATCAGGGAGCCAGCCCAGGAGATTCCCAGGCAAAAAAGCGCTACGAATCTCAGCGCCGCTGTTTCAGCCTGCACAGTGTGTCCCCGCAGGGGAAATCACACAGATCCCGGCGCCTTTTCAACAGGCGACTGGAACACCTGGGAGTCGACCCTTCAACTAAAAAAAGGCTCTGAGACAGCGAGCCAGGTGATCAGGCTCGGCTAAAACAGCAATTGGAAACGCTCTTGGTTAAGAGTTTCGCAGCGGGCACAGCTGAACCCGGGACGGTCCAGTTCTGTGGGGGAGGGGCGTCCGCCATTACGGGCACTCCACCACTACAGAGGTAGTCCGCCAT
>PVKP010039249.1:0-20287 GCA_004027715.1 Plecturocebus donacophilus
AAGAAAATTCTTTTAAATCTCTTGTTGCTCGACTTTAGCCACGCCAAGCAATTAAGAGTTTTGGCTTTTGAACTTTATAAAAATTAACCTCACAGGTGAAGCCAAGAAGGCTTAATTAGGTTACAACTTAACCATGAGTGTGCAAAGTATTTTTAAAGGGGTGATAAGCAGCTTTTGAAGTTGTAATTGCAAAATTGTTACTGAGACAGTAAAAGAGATCTGACCCAACCAACTTCATTTTGTTTCCAGTTCCCAAGCTGTCCTTGCCACCCCTGGGCATAAGCCAAACCAACTTTGAGAGGGGCCTGGTTTACAGTTTATAGTCCAGAACAAAGATGATAACCGTCCTTTCCTAAGATATACTTTCCTCTTGTCTGGGGACCAGAGAAAAACTAGCTGCAAGATTGGAAACCATGGCTCAGGAGTCGCACAGCTGGAAGATGCAAGATTTTGATCCTCTCTTAACTGCTCTCAAGATCAATGCTTAAGATATTTTGTAAATCCTGCCCTGATGGAGCAGCTGGAACCACCCAGATTGACAAACTGGCTTATCTGATTTTGTGACCCTCATCCAGGAACTGACTTAGCACAAGAAGACAGCCACCATTGTAAAATGGCAGAGACTAAACCAAAGTATTTCCACATGGTTACAGGTCATGTTCCCAAGGATATGAAACAAGATGGTGTCCTGTAGACAAGTTTGTTACTGACCATTTTGTTTGGCTTGCTTGGATAGCAGGCTTATGGGGTTCTGGGTCTGTATCCTAACTTATAGTACCCTTTCTTTTGACAGAACTATACAGAAAGCCACACAAAGCACACCAGATTGGCTACAGCTTAAGACCAACTTAGTTAAAACTTTACAGAGAATATAAACAATGATGCTTGTTATTCCTTTTACTGGTTTGCACAGGGAGAGAGGAGTCAAAAGCATGACTGGTAAGAAATTTTTATCCTTTTGCCAGCATGGCAGGCTTCTGGGCTCCCTTCACCCTAACTCAACTCAAAGCCAAGCATTTTAAAGTTTAGAAAATTAACTTTTCCCAGGTTGGAAGAACCTTATAAAAGAAGATACAATCCATTTTAAACTATGAAAGAAGAAAAAATACCATAGAAATTCTGGGGTTCCAATTAGATTGGTCAAGATATACTGCTTCCTTCCTACTGGCAATGGTATTTTCTCCATTTCTTCACCTCCCCTATTTTCTCTTTTTCATTTTGGCCTATTATAGGAGACAGATTGCTCATCTCCAAAATTCTCTGTTCTTGCAGAGTTGCCTGTTTTTCAGCTGCAGTTAGGGTTTGCCTTAGCAGAGCATAACATCCCTTCGTGAGAGGTCAAATAGCTGAGTTAAATTTTGGAAAGCTTCTATATATCTATCAGGGTCATTAGAAAATTGATCTAAGTCTCTCTTTACTTGCTTAAGTTTCTGCAATGAGGAGGAAACTTGAACCTTAATGGCATCACCTCCATTGGGCATTTCCTGTAGGGGTAAGAGTGAAGGTGGGGGAGTGGGAAATTTTGAAGATGGTAGGGGTGAAAGAGCTGGTGGTGTGGTTGGAAGTGGCCCCAGATAAGGGAGACTGGAAGGGCTGGGATGCCCAGTAGCTCCCTCAGCTGGTTCCCCCAGAAATTGCTTTTCTAACTTTGGGAAATTATTCTCTTTAGGTCTGCCTGATATAATTGCTAGAAGAGCTAGGTTGATTTTTGCAACACTTGCAAAGGTCTAGTAGAAAGGCCATTTCCTTGTGCAAAAGAAAATGAGCCACTTTTTCTTTAAAGTCTTAGGGTGAAAGGAGTCCCCATGCATCGGAATGCACTCGGGAGTGCAGGCTGAAGATGGTACCTGTAAGGCCGGTTGCCTTGCTGGGAGCTCGGACGCACCCCCCCCACCCCTTTTTTCCCTTTTACAAGCCCCCAGCAAGCTCAGACATGCCACGAGCAAGCTCAGACATGCTCAGGCATGTTCCCCTCTCCCTTGCTCGCACAGCCTGGTTTTCTCTTAAAGAGCCCAGTATGCAAACAAGGTGCTGCAACCATAGCTTCTTAATAACCAATAGCAGCTAAGCCTTAACAACCAATAGCAGCCAAGTCTTAACAACCAATAGCAGCCGAGTTTTAATAACCAATAGCAGTCGAGCTTTAACAACCAATAGCAGGCAAGTAATTCCAACCAATAACAAGCCAAGTCCTAGGTCAAGGCTTGTAACTTACCCAATAGCAGTCTTGCTCTCCCACAACCAATCGAGCTGCTTCACTCCCTATAAAACCCCCGTCTGAGAGAAGTCTGTGCGACTTCTCTGGCCCCTCCTGTCCGGACCATAGAACCTCACCCGGGAGCCTGAATAAATTCCCTTGCATTGGATTATTTCTGTGCTGGCCTCAGTTTCTTTGTTTTATCCTCGGAAACAAACCTTACAGTACCCATCTAGAAAAAGAAGTGAGAAAAAGCCATCCCTTTAGTCTTCTTCCTTTTGGTGTGACCCAGGGTGGAGAGAAAGACAGTGAGGTCATTCCCCCTGCTGTTTTTTCTCAGCGATTCCTGGGTCCTGGCACTGTGTTAAATGTGCCGCCCATGGTTGCAGGTGTGACCCCCAGTCATGGAACCAGAGGAGCTAAACAACCAGGGTTAGTCATGCTCACCCAGGTGACCCTAGTCCTCTGCCTGTGATTTCCCTTTGACTTCCTAGACTTGTGTGACCTGCCTGGCTCCCTGAAAAACGGATGTCAAGAGAGACTATGTGACATTTGGGCAACTGTTGCACTGCCCTCCTTAATGGAAGATGTGTGCTGGCTTAAGCTTTATATCCTGCTATTTTGGCCTATGCTAAAGCATTTCCCCTTAGAGAATGGTTCTGGTTAACTTCCAAACTTAAAATCCCCTTACTAAGTACTATTCTAATTGGAGGCAGAATAGGTGCCTTAAAAGACACAAGGACCAAATGGCCATTTTCCTGCCGATGGGACAATATCGAGACTAAAACTTGGTTTTGGAGTATATTTTACTCCTCCTGTTGAAGGCAGAATTTTCACATTTGCAGAAGCAGCATGAAGCCTGGTTTCTAGTAGAGAGACATAAAAAGAGGAGAGAATTGGAAAGCGAGGCTGTTTTGGTGAAGGACTGACAAAAGTGCCTCAGGGAGAGGATCCCTGTTCCATTAGGTGGCACAGTTGACCTTGAAAGGCCGAATACTTTCCAGACCAAGGGCACTGAGAGGCCTGGAAATGCCATGTGCTCCCCAGAGTAAGGGCAGAGAGAAATGCTTACTGTCTATGGGGGGACCCTCTGTTCCTAGAAAATCACAGTTGCCTTCTCTTGAGCTATATCCCTGGTTAGTATGACGTTACCCGATCTTGTCAAACACGATTACTTCCCTGAACTACACTGAACATACAGAAAGGATAGGAGACATAGCAACTGTGGATAGAGAAAGGAGGAAAATTTTGCAACAAGATAGCTGGGGATCCTTTACTAATACACAGTTGGGCCGTCAGAGGCTGGGTTCAGCCCGGAAACATTTGAATAACACCAGGGTGCGCCCTGGCCAGAAACTTAGTTGGTCCATGACTTCTGGCGTCACACAGTGGTTAGCTCCTCTGTGAAAGGAAGCTGGTTTGAACCAGGTCCAATGTGCCCAATGGCCTGTGAGTACTGGGGATTCTCCATATTCTCCCCGATAAGCCTGACATCTGAGTCTTTAAGAAGGGCAGCCGTGATAAGCATATTTTTAAATGACTGATGGATACGTGTTATTGATTTAATTTTATTTTAAAATGGAGGCTGAGAGAGCCTCGGAATGAAAGGACAGAATTTGAGGTTCGCTTCATACTTAACCACTGCGATGATTCTACCTTCTGATCCAATCTCAGAAGAGAACCCCCAACTGAAATGGCTGCGTTATTTGGGGCATATACCCTGGGGTTAGTTGTCTCACACAAGGAAAGATGCAAGGATATGGACACATGTGGGTGGGTTAAGGAGTGGAAAGTTTAATAGAAGAAAGGATAGAGGAGAGCAGCTCTGTGTGTGTGTGTGTGTGTGTGTGAGAGAGAGAGAGAGAGAGAGAGGGAGAGAGAGAGAGGTCTGAAAAGGGGGATACAGTGAACTGCAGCAGATTTTACAGGCAGGCTGGAGAAGGTGGTGTCTAATTTATGTAGGGTTCACAGATTGGTCCAATCAGGTATGACGTGAACATACATAGCTGTTTGTTCCCACCCCCCAATGTTATTATGCAAATAGATTTACCAGTTGCTCAGTGCCATCGTGTCTGCTCTTTACTGTTCACGTGGCTGACAACGAGAAGGGAATATGGAGCTCTTGAACATGTCTAGTCCCTGCTTTCTGCCAGTATTCACCTGTATAAGCTCTGGCTTGCTTGTCTATGTCTGCAGCTTGACTTCACAGGCTGCTCATTGTAAGAAACTGATTTGAGGCTGCTTTTTCTAAAAGAGAAAAGCCTTACCAAGGACTCCAATACCCTTACCACCTGCCTAAGTGATTTCTTCTTAACTCCTATACAATAGCATGTGGGAAGAGAAAATGAAAGCTACAATGAGACGTCACTGCTTACCCATCAGATTGGCACCTGCGGAAATTAAACAAGCAGCAGCTGTCAAGGCTGGGGAGAGCCTGGGGAAAAGGGCATGCTCATAGGCAGCCAGTGTGAAATGCAGATGTCAACAACCTTTGGGGATTGCCGTTTAGCAATAGCTATTAAAATGTAAAGTAAACATGTCCTTCTGACTCTGCAGTTTCAGTCTCGGGAATCCATACCACACAAATGAAGAGCACCAACGGAATAAACAAACAAACCTAGCAACAATCTAAGTGTCAATTAATAGGCAAGAGCTGAATAGTACATGTTTGTATGACTACTACACAGCTGATTAAAACAAGAGCTAGATCTGTATCTATTGTATTTATCTGTTGTACCTTAGGACTGTAATACATGAAGTTAAAAAGCTAGCTGCAGAGTAGTGTGTTCAATATAATCCTGCTTTTTGTGACGACAATGCAAAAATTCTACATCTGTGTCCATTTGCATAAGCACTGAGAACAGGGAGGAAGCTTAGTGCCTCTAATCCCAGAGCTTTGGGGCACCTGAGGCAGGACGATTACTTGAGCCTAGGAGTTTGAGACTAAACGGGGTAACGTGGTAAGAACCTGTTTCTACAAAAAGTTAGATGAGTTCGGGGCAGCTGAGGTGGGGGTTCATCTGAGCCTAGGAGTTCAAAGCTGCAGTGAGCACTGCACTCCAGCCTGGGCAAGAGAGGAAAGACTCTGTCTCAAGAAAAAAAAAGAAAGAAAAGAAAGGGGAGGAAAAATACACAGCTACGTAGCCTCTGGTTACCTCAGACAGATAGCAATGGATGGGGGAAGAATGGTCACTTATTCTTTAAGTTTTTATGCATTTTTCACTTCTTATAGTGAGCATGTAAAACTTTTGCAGTTAACAATGTTCTTAGAAAGAACCAGGGGAAAGATAATCTTAAGAAAGAAAAGAATCAGAGTCTTCTGGATCTCCATGCATGTTTTATGACTTCCAGAAAGGAAGGAGCAGCAGGTGTCCTCTGGAAGTGACCAGATGACTCACTTGTCCTTTGGCCAGACGTAGACCCAAAGTGTTGCCAAGACAAAGCTATGTGTGGGCTTCCTAATTCAATAACAGTACCGAGGGAAGGATCCCCAAACAGGCACTCAATCGTCAGAGCCCCTGCCCGGGCCACCCAGAAGGATGCTCTACACTGTTATCTTTAAACCTTTTTATTATTGATACTGTACACTATCTCATCTTTAAACTTTTTTGGCACACCCAACAATCTCTGCCAAGGCAAGATGACGCCTGTGCTCTACAGTCTATTTTTATGTTAGTGTAACCACTTTGGCTTTCATCTTTTTCTATCCTTTTAGTCTTTAGCCTATTTGTATCTAAAGTGGGTTTCTTAGAGCTAGCATACTGTTGGATCTTACTTTTTCATTTAATTGGGTTATTTCTGCTTTTTAATTAGCATGTTTAGACTATTTACACTTACTATGAGCATCGATGTGGTTGTGCTTAAACATACCGTTGTGCTGTTTCTTCTTTATCTGTCCCGTGTGTTCGTGTTCTCTGTTTCTTCTTTTGGATGAACTGAGATGCATGAACGTGTGTGTACTTGTGCTTCCATTTTATCGCCTCTGTTAGCGTATTAACTATAACTCTTTGGTGTATTATTTCAATGGTTGCTTTAAGGTTTGGAGTATACGTTTAAACTTAATGTAGTTTACTTTCAAGTGATATGACTTTAAGTGTAAGAATTCTACAATGGTATACAGTTGGCCCTCTGTATTCACAGATGTCTGTGGAGTCCATCATGCATGGATTGAAAATGTTTTTTTAAAATGACCATAGACTTGTGGAAGACCAAGATGGTGGAATAGAAAGCTTCACCAATCATCTCCCCCATCTCCACAAGGACACCTATTCAACAACGATCTACACCTAAAAAGCACCTTCTTAAGAGCCGAAAATCCGGGGAGCACTCACAGTACCTGGTTTGTACTTCATGTCACTAAAAGAGGCACTAAAGAGGTCAGAAAAATAATCCTGACTCATGGACACCACCCCTCTGCCATCCCCTGGAAGCAGTGGTGTGGTGTGGGGAGCATTTGTACGCGCTGAGGAGAGGGAGGTCACAACAATCGTGAGGCCTTAAACGCAGCGCTGCCCTATTATATCAAAAAACAAAACTGGACTAGACTCGGCTGATGTCTGCCCGTGCAGGGAGCTTTTAAACCAGGACTAGACAGAAGGGGACCACTGATCCCAGTAGTCCAAACCTGAGTTCCCACAAGCCTGGCCGCTGCAAGCTAACGTGCGCTGATGCCCTAAATACGCTTGAAGATAGTCTAGGCCACAAGTACTGCAACTTCTAGGCGGGTCCTAGCACTGAACTGGGCACAGAAACAGTGGCCCTTGGCAGGGGCAGGAGCATGCAACCTACTGAGACACTAACGGGGTTAGCTAAGAAAGTGCTGGCATTACTCCTGTCCCTAACCCCAGGCTGCACAGTGCAAGGCTCCAAAAGAGACCCCTTCCCTTTGCTTGAGGAGAGGAGAGTGGGGAGGACTTCTTCTTGCATCTTGGATGCCAGCTCGGTCACAGAAAGGTACAACACCAATCAGAATCGTGAGGCTTCCTATCCAGCCCCTAACTCCTGTACAACATTTCTAGACACACCACACCTTGGGCCAGAAGGAAACCTGCTGCCTTGATGGGAAGAAGCCAGTCCTAGAAGAATGAATCACCTGCTGACTGAAGAGCCCTTGAGCCCCGACTAACCAGCAGTGATACCCAGGTACTATGTTGAAGGCTTTGGGTTAGCCTCTGAGACTTGCTGACTGTAGGTGAGACTCAGCACATTTCCAGCTGTGCTTGCTATGGGACAAGACTCTTTCTATTTGAGAAAAGCAAAGGAAAAAGTAAAGAGTACACTTTGTCTTGTGCCTTAGGTACCAGCTTGGCCACGGTGCGGTAAGCATTAAGCAGACTCCTGGGATCTCTGATTCCAGGACTTGGTTCTTGGATGGCATTTCTGGGTCTGTCCTGGGCCAGAGGGTAGCCCATTGTCCTGAGATGTGAGTCCCGGGCCAGGTAGCATTTGCCACAAGCTGACTGAAGAGACCTTGGGCCTTGAAGGAATATCAGTGATAGTCTGGCAGGACTCCTCATGGGCTTTTGCTGACAGTGGCCATGGTTGAGGCTTCTCTGCTTTTGGAAAGGAAAGGAAAGCGTACGAAGGACTCCAGCTGTGGTTTGAATGTCACCTCAGCTGCAGTACGATAGAACACCAGGTAGACGTCTAAGGTGTTTGACGGTAGTTGCTGAGTCCTGGACAACACCTAGGGACATGCCGCGAGCCTGGAGGAACTTATCATTCCAAAGGGAATAACACAGGCCTGGCTAGCTTTGACATCTATCAACTGTAGAGCCCTAGGGCTTCGAGCAGACGAGCCATAGCCAGGGTGTGGTGAAAGTAGGCCTTGGGCGAGACCCAGTTCTGTGCTGGCTTCAGGTCTGACCCACTGCAGTCTTAGTGGTAGCCAGAGGGGTGCTTGTATCACTTCACCTCCAGCTCCAGGTGGTTCAGAGCACAGAGGGAGAGGGACTCTGTTTGGGAGAAAGAAAAGAGAATGAGTCTCTGCCTGGTAATCCAGAGAATTCTTCCAGATCTTGTCTAAGACCATCAAGGTGATTACTCTGTGAGTTTGTGAGAACCATAATGTTACTGGGTTTGAGGTGCCCCCTAAAGCAGATACAGTTTAGATCACAATACTCAAGTTCTTCCAAATATCTGGAAAGACGTCCCAAGAAGGCTGATTACAAACAAGCCCAGACTGAGATTACAATAAGTTCCTAACTCTTCAATGTCCAGACACTGAAGAACATCTGCAAACATCAACACCATCCAAGAAAACACAATCTCACCAAATAAACTAAACGAGGCACATGAACTGAGTAAGTGTCCAATTTCTGGAAAAACAGAGATATGTGACCTTTCAGATGGATAATTCAAAGTAGCTGTTTTGGGGAAACTCAAAGCAATTCAAGATAATGCAGAGAATGAATTCAGAATTCTATGAGATAAATTTAACAAAGAGATTGAAATAATAAAGAATCAAGTAGACATTCTGAAGCTGAAAAATACAATTGGCATAGTGAAGAATGTATTTGAGTTTTTTGTTTTGTTTTTTTTTGAGACTTGGTCTCTTTCTCTGTTGATTAGGATGGAGAGCAGTGGCACAATCATGGCTCACTGCAGCCTCGAGATCTTGGGCTCAAGTTATCCTTCTGCCTCAGCCCTGAGTAGCTGGGACTACAGATGTGCACCACCATGCCTGGTTAATTTCTGTATTTTTACATAGAGATGGGGTTTTTCCATGTTTGGCTAGGCTGGCCTTGAACTCCTGAGTTCAAGAAGTCTGTCTGCCTTTCCCTCCCAAAGTGCTGGGATTACAGTTGTGAGTCACTGTGCCTGGCCAAGTTTTTTAATAGCATAATTGATCAAGCAAAAGAAAGAATTGGTGAACTTGAAGACAGCTACTTGAAAATACACAGTCAGAGGAGTCAAAAGGAAAAATAAGAAGAATGAAGCATGCCTACAAGATCAGAACATAGCCTCAAAATGGCAAATCTGAGTTATTGGCCTTAAAAAAGAGGTAGAGAAAGAGATATGAGTAGAAACTTTATTCAAAGAGATATAGGGAATTTCCAAAACCTAAAGAAAGATATCACTACTCTTGTTATGTTTTAGCAAAGAGACTGGTGGCATTTTGCCCCTGCTGTAGAGATTTGTGGAACTTTGAACTTGAGGGAAATGAGTTAGGTATCTGGTGGAAAAAAAATTCTAAACAGAAAAGCATTCAAGAATTGACTTGGGTGCTGTTAAAAGCATGCAGTTTTAAAAGGGAAGCAGAGCATAAAAGTTTTGAAAATTTGCAGTGTGACAATGTAATAGAAAAGAAAAACCC
Source organism: Plecturocebus donacophilus (assembly GCA_004027715.1). Lineage (NCBI taxonomy): Eukaryota > Metazoa > Chordata > Mammalia > Primates > Pitheciidae > Plecturocebus > Plecturocebus donacophilus. Next base: position 9,513 of record PVKP010039249.1, read on the forward strand.
TAACGTAGATGATGGGGCAACGGATGCAGCAAACCACCACCGTGGCATGTGTATACCTATGTGAAAATCCTGCACGATCTGCACATGTACCCCAGAACTTAAAGTATAGTAAGTAAATAAAAAAAAAAGAAAAACATATTTTTTTCTGAAGAAAAATTGAAGCTGGCTGCAGAAATTTGCATAAGTAAAGAGGAGTCCAATGTTAATCACCAAGACAATGGGGAAACGTCTCCAGGGCATGCCAGACACCTTTGGGGCAGCCCCTCCCATGATAGGCCCAGAGGCCTAGGAGGAAAAATGGTTTTGTGGGCTGGGCCCAGGGTCCCCTGCTGTGTGTAGCCTAGGGACTTGGTGCCCTGCGTCCCGGCTGCTCTAGCACAACAAAGGAAGCAATCAGCAAAGTGAAGGATAACCCACAGAAGGGGAGAAAACATTTGTGAATTACCCATCTGACAAAAGACTCATCACCAGAATATACAAGGAGCTCAAACAACTCTATAGGAAAATATCTAATAATTCAATCAAAGCATGGGCAAAATATTTGAACTAACATTTCTCAAAAGAAGACACAAATAGCACACAGGCATAGGAAAAGGTGGTCAACATCACTGATCATCAGAGAAATGCAAATCAATACTCCAATGAGATATCATCTCATCCCAGTTAAAATGGCTTATTTCCAAAAGATAGGCAATAACAAACGCTGGAGAGGATATGGAGAAAAAGGAACCCTTGTACACTGTTAGTGGGAATGTAAATTATTACCATCACCATGGAGAACAGTTTGGAGGTTCCTCAAAAAACTAAAAATAGAACTACCATACCAGCCAGCAATCCCGCTGCTGAATACATACCCAAAAGCAAGGAAATCGGTCTATTAAAAAGATATCTGCACTATCACATTTGTCGCAGCACTGCTCACAATAGCAAAACTTTGGAAGCAACCTAAGTGCTCATCAACAGATGAATGGACAAAGAAAATGTGGTACATATACACAGTGGAGTACTAGTCAGCCATAAGAATTAATGAGATCCGGTCATCTGCAACAACGTAGGTGAACTGGTGGTCACTGTGCTAAGTGAAATAAGCCAGGCACAGAAAGGCAAACACATGTTCTCATTTATTTATGGGATCTAAAAATCAAAGCAATTGAACACATGAAGATGGAGAGTAGAAGGATAGTTACCAGAGGATAAGAAGGTAGCGGGAGGCAGACGGGGAGGTGGGGATGGTTAATCGGTACAAAAAAGTAGTTAAAAAGAATGAATAAGAATGAATTTGATAGCACAACAGAGTGACTATAGTCAATAATCATTTAATTATACATCTTAAAATAACTAAAAGAGTATAATTTAATTGTTTGTGACACAAAGAATAAATGCTTCAAAAGGATGGATACCCAATTTTACAAGACGTGATTATTACACATTGCAATCCTGTGTCCAAACGTCTCATGTATCCCATAAATACATACACCTACCTAGCTACCCACCAAAATTAAAATTAAAAAATATCTTATTGCTAAAAGTAATATAATCAAAACAATACAGTATAACAACTATTTATAGAGAATTTACATGTATTAGGTATTATAAGTAACCTAGAGATGATTTAAAGTATATGGGAGAATATGCTTAAGTTATATGCAAATTCTACATTGTTTTATATAAAGCACTAAAACATTCTTAGATTTTGGTATCCTTTGGGGGTCCTGGAACCAATCCCCCACAGGTATCAGCTGTACTTCATTTCTCCTAGTCTCTGTGATATCGTCGTATTTTTTACTTTGCATTTGTTATTAATGTTAAATTTTGATTTATGAATGTTATGATTTCTCCTTTAAATAGTTTAATATTATTTAAAGGAATTTAAATAATTAGGCACAAGTCTGCATATCTATCCATATAGTCACCATTTTTGGCACCCTTCATTATTCCTTTGTGTAGATCCAGATTTCCACAAGATGTCATTTTCTTTTTGCTTGAAGACCTCCTTTAACATTTCCTGTAGTGAAAATCTGATGATACATTCAGCTTTTGTATGTCTAAAAAATCTTAGCCTTCATTTTCAAAAGATGTTTTTGCTAGGTAAAGAATTCTAGGATGAACTGTTTTCCTTTCAATTCTCTAAAGATGTTGTTACACTCTCTTCTACCTTGCATTGTGTCTTTTATTTTTGATTTTGTTGAGACAAGATGTCACTCGATTGCCCAGGCTGGAGTGCATGATGTGTTCATAGCACAGTGCAGACTCTAATTCCTGGGCTCAGTTGATCGTCCTGCCCTCAGCCTTCTGAGTAGCTAGAACTGCAAAGACGCACCATCGCACCAGCTAACTAAATTTTTTTTTGTAGAGACAGGGTCTCACTCTGCTGCCTAGGCTGCTCTTGAACTCTTGGTCTCAAGTGATCCTCCCATCTCAGCCCCCAAAGTGCTGGGCTTACGGGCGTGAGCCACTGTGCCTGGCCACCTGCATGGTTTCTCTGAGAAATCTGCTGTCATTCTTATCTCTGTTCTTCTGCATATAGTGTAAGTTTTTTCTTCTGGCTACTTAAAATTTTTTCTTAGATGAGTTGTTTTAAGAAATTTGATGATCATGATGTGCCTCTGCATGGTTTTCTTCTTGTTTTTGTGATTATGGTTTGTTGAACTTTTTGGATCTCTAGGTATATAGTTTTTTTATCACATTAAGAACATTTTCTGTCATTATTTTCTCAAATCTCCCTTTCTTTTTCAGAGACGTCAACCACATATATATTTTACCACTTACAGTTATCTCACAGGTCACTGATGTTCTCTTTTTTTTTTTACTCCTTTAACACTCTGATAATTTTGGATAATTTCTACTGCTGTGTTTTCAAGTTCACTAATCTTTTCTTCTGCAGTTTCTAATCTGTCATTAATTTCATCTGGTGTATTTTTTATCACACTGTTTTCTATAAGTTTAATTTGGTTTTAGAAAACACCTTTCTGTGTATTTGCCAAAAATGTTTACTCTTTCCTCTAGTTTCTTATACATATGGAATAGTATTATAAAAACTGCTTTAATGTCCTTATCTATTTATTATCTACGTCAATTTTGGATCAGTTTTGACTGGCTGGTAGTTTCCTAACTATGGATTATATTCTTCCACTTCTTTGCCTCCATGTTAATTTGTAGTTGAATGCTAGACATTGTCAGTTGTATCTTGATGGATGCTAGATATTTTTGTATTCTTAAGTGTTGTTCTGGTACACAGTTAAATTCTTCTGAAACAGTTTAATGTATCCCCAGCTTGCTTTTAACATTTTTACATGAGACCACAAGAGCATTAAGTCTATGGTTAAGTTTCTCCACAGATCAGGAAGATTCTTCTGAGTACTCTACCTGATGCTTCATGAATATTGAGGTTTTCTGTACTTGCTGATAAGGTCAGGTGTTATTCTCAGCCCTGGATTTTCTCTGGGGATTGTTCTGTTTCGTGCTTTGGGGTAGTTATATTCTTGGCCTCAGGTACATTTCTCGTGTGCATACACTGATCACTACTCAGTAGAATACTTACCCTCTCATATTTGCAGAGTTCTCTACGTTAAGCTCCCTCTCTTTGGCACTCTGCCTTATGAACTCCAGCGTCCTGGGATCCCAAGCAGCTCTGTTTCTTCAGCTTGGGGAGGCCAGTGGGCTCTGGCTACATCCTCTCCTTCTTGAGCTCCAGCCTGAAACTCCCCGTGCAGTAATCTGGGGCAATCGTAGGGCTCATCTTGGTCATTTCTCATCTGTCATGAACTTCTTTCATGTTCAGTGACTTAAAAAATATTTTGTGTTGTTTTAAAATTTATTTCAGGCCTAAGAATAAATCCAGTTTCTGTCACTCCATATTGACCAGAATACGTAATTGTTATTGCTGTTTTTTTTTTTTAACCTCTTTATTGAGATGACTGGTTCAATTAAACTCAGGCTCATTTGCAGGGACAGTTGTTGAGGAAAGTGTTTGAGGTTTGTTTTGACCCCAAGATGTCTCTTTTTAGCTGTGTCTTTTCCCGGTTCTCTCTGATAAACTAGCTGGCCTGTGGTCTGGTTTATATCACTAATGGACTTAGCAGTTTTCCCCAAGTGCCATTGTACTGAGAGTCCCCTTAACGTTTAACTTCATACTCGTTCGCAAGTATAGTCAGTTCCCTGGGGGCGGGCTTTGGAGCTGTCTATGTCCTGCCTTTCTTCTTGGGGAAATGTTTCAGGAGTTTTGGACTATGGCTTTGGGGCTGCATGGGGACAGTAGTAACTTCTTTCTGAGTGACATTCTTGCTTTAGGAAGTGGGTGCTTGTTGGAGGGTCTATGGTATTCCCAGCTCGCTTCTCACAGCATGGAACCTCTACTTTACAAATGAGCTAGGGGAGGGTGCTAGTATTCTCAGTGCGTTGCACTCAAGGCAGAGTTTTAGGGGCTGAGCAAAAGAAGAGAGCCTCAACCGATTACCAAAATCACCCGGAATTCAGTCTCTGCAACAGGTAGCTGGGGTGGGAAGAAAAATGCCGATGGATTTTCCTTCCTGGGAAAATACCACAGCCCTTGGCTGGGAGCTGGGCGCAGACAGTGCTGTGTTCTTGGCTGTGCCCACCTGTAGCGGAGTTTCTATCACATTGCACTGGCAGTGGGAGAAATGCAGGAGGTCGTGGTTGAAATGCCACACACTCTCCCAGTTCTTGCCAAGTTTTCATAGATTTTCTTGAATTAAGTGTTTTTTAAAAAATTTTCTATATGCCCTAAGGCCATTTCTAGAGACTTTAAATAAATATATATATCTTAAATATTTTATACACACACATACAATTGCCCGTTCTGGAAGTGGAACTCCCTGTCTTCCCCCCAGGAGGTTTTCCACACTCTATATGTGAATGCCCAGCTGACTGCTCACAGTATCTCCCACTGCAGTTCAAGGATCAGAAGCCCCAGCGAGTCAACCCGCCTAGCTTCATTTCAAATTCAAATGACTTTTTTCTCTAGCCACGCCTGGGTTCATAGGCGAAAACGCTTGCTACTCGGATTGGACTTTTCTGAGCCCTTTTGAAGCATGCACAGTCTAGTTGAGCCCTAATGCAACCACGTGGTTGTGCAGTTCTCTTCTAGGGTCACACTCACTCTCATCAGAGGACGTGCGGACCTGGGAAACAGGAATTATCCATACTTGCGGGCCTTCTCTCTGCATTTCCGCCACCTGGTGGGCAATGGTTACTTGGCCTGCCTTGAATCTGGATTATATTTGGTGGTCTCTGGAACCCTCTGGTGACGAGACATTTTAGCCATGTGTTTTGTGGTAGTTTGACAATACTTCATTTTTGATGAGGTGTTTTTTGCCTGTATAACCGCTTCACAAGGAAACATATTTGGAGCTTGTTCATTGAGAGGCTGGAATAATCACCCTGCATTCATGTCCACAAATTACTGGCTGGCCTTTCTCCTGTGCTGGGTCTGGTTTGGGCTCATTGAGGGAACATGCGAGGGATGCGCGTCCCTGGGTCTCCAGTGTTCCTTCTAGGTCCTGGGCACCTATCTCAGCAGATCTTGGTGGCAATCATGAAGGATATCCTGGGGACATCACAACGTGGTCATCTCCCAGTTTTTCTGGCCAGCAGTGAAAAGACCGAGAGGCTGCTTTTGGATCTCGTTTTTACAAGTAGACCTTCAAAGGACATAAAGCATCTGTGTCCCTGTTTTGTGGGGTTCTGATCACCCTAGATCTTTTTCTTCCTCCCATGAGCAGTAGGGGATCACCTAAACAATTTGGATCCAGTCATTCTCAGCAGCTAATGTCCTTCCAGCAGAGAGGGCATCTAATGGGATTGTCCCATGGTCGATGTCCCTCTAGTTCAGCCATCTCTTGGTTGGCAGGCCAGATTGCCTGACTTTGTTACCCAAGGGCTGACAAGCTTGTTGTCCTTGTGGCCAGCCGGAAGCTCATGATCTTAGCCTCTGAGCTGTATTCTGTCATCCATTTAGCTTAATCAGTTCCAAGAACTCCAGTTCCTTATTTTACTTGTGAAGGATCATTTAGAAAAAAAAAAAAAAAATTCAACCTCCTTAGCAGTAGTTTGTCCTGGAATTTTGGTTTTATTAATAATTACTGTGGGTTACGCCTCCCCTTCCTTCTCATCTTCCATGAGTTTCCCACATGAAAACCCCTAACATTGATTGAAGGGTGGTCAGATTTTAAAAAATGTGACATTGGGGTTTTGAGGACCGAAGTTCATGTCCATCCTGTGTGAGGCCATCCCTGAAGTCAGAACTTTTCCATTCCGAACCATCACTAGAGATGTCATCGTTATGGTGACGTGATGGTTTCCTCTCTTTCTGTCAACTTGGAAATGGGGAAATATTTGAAAAGATGGAGAGGTGAGTGTCCAACCTCACTCTGGCCATATGACATCTCTAGGGGAGCAAAGGCTAGAGGAAAAGTGGTTTCCTCCTTGCTGTGCAATGCAGGAGCTTTCGGACACACGACCCTCCTGTGACATTTTACTGCAGCTAGGCCCCAGGCATTTGCAAGAGTGTATTGATTTGACCCAAGCTGTGACACATTCTGGGTCCACCAGAAATTCTTGACTTCTTTTATACCCTGCTGGGCGGGCTTCTCTAGGGTAGTTATCCTGGGATTAAATCCCACAAATCCTTGAGGACTTTGTAGTCCATGTTGCTTGTCGGAGAGGAGAGAGAATCTGCATCCATTCTTTCCTCCCCACCGCCCACCCCGGCAATGGCCGTTCCAAAGAAAGCTGCCTGTGTTCTCACTGGCTGATATCTATCCCCATTTTAACCCGATTTAGATGGGGCTGACCAGCATTTAGGGTTTGGTCACAACGCTTGTCTTCTGCAGTTTGCTGTGGGCAGCTGACTGTCTGCATTCCGCAGGATGCAATGCCTGGAGGCTTTATTTGACTTCATTTGATTGAAGATCAATCACAGTAACAGTTTGGAGATGACCTCCATTTCCATGCCATCTTTTGGTGCTGAGAGATTGTGTCAATCAGGGTAGACTCAGGAGGCAAACCACACCAATAATTTGAACATGGAATTTTTCAGTTGTTAAACTATAAAGAGTGGTGAACTCATGAAAATAATAAAACAGGACTGTACGCCATTCACGAGTAGCAGATTCAGAAAGCAGCTACTGACGCACGTGGAGGGAAGCCAGCCGGTGAAGGAACTAAGAGCTTGGGAGTGGGACCCCAGGCAAGGCTGAGATTCAGACTTTTCCAGGAGCGCATGACTTTGCTGCGACCTGTAGACTGCTAGAGGCCAAGACGCTTGCCAGAGAGTATGAGCAGAAGCTGGTCCACGGAAGGGCCTAACATTGCCCAGGGATTTGCGGGTGGGCCTGCGCAGGTCTGGAGGATCAGCCCCAGGGTGGAAAGCCCATCGCCTGAGGATGCAGAAGTAGCAGCCAGGGAATTGATGTTTGGACTGATCATCTTTTCCCACATTACCCTTTTAGGAATCTGAAACGTGGAGTCCTGGGCTAACAGATGCCTTCTTTAACAGGGCGCTATGAAAGCTGGATGTGGTGGCTCATATTACCCCAGCACTTCAGGAGGCCAAGGTGGGAGGATTCCTTGAGGCCAGGAGTTCGAGACCAAGTTAGTCAACATCGTGAGATCCCCATCTCTGCAAAAAAAATTGCAAAAATTAGCTGAGCGTGGTGGCGTGTGCCTATAGTCCCAGCTACTCAGGAGGCCGAAGAAGGGGGATGACTTGAGTTCAGGAGTCTGAGGTTGCAGGGAGCTATGCATGCACCGCTGCACTTTAGCCTGGGTGATACAGCGATACTCTGTCCCAAGAAAAGGAACACACTGTGGGAAAGGAGACGAATGCTCAGTGGTCAGCAGCCTGTTGCCGCCATAGGGGGTTTTAGTGGCCAAAGGCTTTGCTATTGCAGGGGCCACCCTCATTTCCCCACCTATCCTACCACAGGTTAAGATATTTAGGCCACTGAGATTTTGGACACAAGGCTTACACATAGAATCAGAGGGAAATTGACCAAAGAAAGGCCCTGAGATGGGTGTCCAGATTCCAGGAGGATGCGCTCATGGTGAACGAGCGCTTCTGAGTACACTGGCTGAGTAACTCTTGTTCTAGGAGTGCTGTGGTGACTGCTTTGGGTTGAGGGACCCTTCTGATAATTCTCAACTAGGGAGAAGGCAGGTGGTCTGCAGGCAGGTAGTGGGAATTACTGCTCTAGGAGGCCACTGCTTATTCCAACCCCAGGAGCCAAGCCACTCCACCTCAGCCGCCAAGGGAAGGGAGACCTGCAGGGTCCTCCTACAGGAACTCCCCAGGCAGTGAGTTTTTGCTGGAGTTGATGGGTCCCAGGGTTGGTTAAGAAAGAGGACAGAAACTTTTCGTGGGGTGCCGGTGGGAGAAGGGGGGTGTTTCTTATTCCCTACTCTTGACCCTTCTCTACATGGTGTGGGATTTGCTCAACTTTGCCACTAGGTGACTCTGTCCACCTGTACAGAAGCCCAGCGAGGCGACTGCTGCTGCCCAGATCTGAGACGTTTTAAGGAACAGGAGTTGCTAGACTGGGCGCGGTGGCTCATGCCAGTAATCCCAGCACTTTGGGAGGCCGAGGCGGGCGGATCACGAGGTCAGATCGAGACCATCCTGGCCAACATGGTGAAGCCCCATCTCTATTAAAAATACTGAAATTAACTGGGCGTGGTGGTGTGCACTTTTAATCCCAGCTACTCAAGAGGCTGAGGCAGAATTGCTTGAACCTGGGAGGCAGAGGTTTCAGAGAACCAAGATCACACCACTGCACTCCAGCCTGGGCAACAGAGCAAGATTCCATATCCAAAAAAAAAGAACAGAAGAAAGAAAGCACAAATCACCCATGCTGCGTGTAAACAGGGCTGGGGGTAGGGGTCGTTCTTACAGATGTAGAATACCTAAAATGTAATGGAGTCTGTTTTAACAACCTTATGCCAATACTTTGAGATGAAATGAGAATATCCTTAGAAAAATCTAATCAAATACATATATTTGACTCAAGAAGAAATAGAAAATCTAAATTTTTCTAAAAGTATTGAATCAGTAGTGAAAAACATTCCCACAAAGAAAAGTGGGTTAGGCCGGGTGCGGCGGCTGATGCCTGTCATCCCAGCACTTTGGGAGGCCAAGGCGGGCGGATCACTTGGGGTCAGGAGTTTGTGACCAGCCTGGCCAGCATGAAGAAACCTCTTCGCTACTAAAAATACAAATAATAGCTGAGTGTGGTGGCATGAGCCTGTAGTCCCAGCTACTCCAGAGGCTGGGGCAGGAGAATCACTTGAGCCCGGGAGGAGTAGGTTGCAGGGAGCTGAGATGGCACCCCTGCACGCCAGCCTGGGCCACAGAACCAGACTGTCTCAAAACAAACAGACAAGCAAACAACAACGACACCAAAACTGGCTCAGAGAGCTTCACTGGTAGGAAATTCCAGCCTTACACAAGTTCCTCCAGAGAAGGAAACAGTTCTGAAGAATAAACGCTGCCTCATTGGCACCAATTCCAGGTACAGTGGTAGCTAAGACATAATGGACAAGTCTGGTTCATGCATTCCAAGAATGCAAAATCGGCTTGACAGGAGAAGAATAATGCAAACTGCAATATTAAAACAGAAAAAAATCACAATAAAAGATGCAGAAAAAGCATTGAATAAAATCTGAGAAATGATTTTTAGAAACCGCTAATCAAACAAGAAATATAAAATAACTTTCTCAATCTGGTGAGAGGCTCCTGCAAGGAACCTCCGGCAGGCATCGTGTTTCACAGCGAACTGTTGATAAACATCCTTATACAAGGATACCCAGTAATGCCCGTCATCTTTCCTTCTGTTGCGCATTGTACCGAGTGCCATCAGGGGGAGTAAGGCAAAGGAAACAAAAGTGTAGAAATGGAGAAGATGGCAACAACTTTGCCGTCATTCACAGATGACACGTTTAATGGTGCAGTAAATCCCACAGACGGCACAGATGTACTTTTAGAGCTATAAAAAAGTGGAGCGAGTTTACCAGATCCGATTTCAAATACATAAGCCTACTATTTAGTATATTTCTGCACATCAGCAGGTGAGTGGAAAATAATATTAAAGAGGAATGCAATTTACAGTTGCATTAAAAATATCAGTCGGGCTGGGTGAAGTGGCTCACACCTGCAATCCCATTGTGAACTCATCACATCGCAAATGACAGCATCACGTGCTGTTTGTTCCAGTCCTGTGTCACCCAGTGGCACTTGGTTCCAGGGCTTGGCCCCTGAGGCCACCACTGGGTCCCTTGGGTGTAAAGCCACAGCCAGAGCCATTGAGTGGCTGCATGTGGCGTGAGGGAAACAGAGGGGACTCTAAGCTGATGAGTTGTATTTCCTCTCTGAGTGAAAGCATCTGATAGTTGACTACAGGCCAGCGTTGTTACTGCTGTGGGTCAATGTTCTTGGCATTTCTGTTTCCCGAAAGGCCAGTCCCTCCCCCCCCACACCCCACTGCACCTGGCACAGAGGAGAGTCGTCTCTGGGACTCTCTGGCCTGGAAATTCCTGTCCCCCAAGGCGCCTTTTTCCCTCCCAGGGGACCGTGCACCCTGTGTATGTGACTAAACCCTCTGCTCCGGCCCCTCCCTTGGGAGAGGACCCAGCCTCTGGACTCTGACAAGGCCTTAGGAGCTGGAGTTAGTTGGAATCGGAGTACTCAGACCATAGATGGGGGGGGCGAGGGCTGTACCACTTCCCAGACCATAGATGGGGGGGCGAGGGCTGTGCCACTTCCC
>PVKP010039250.1:0-20286 GCA_004027715.1 Plecturocebus donacophilus
TGAGTGTGGGCAAGAACTGGCAGCTGAGGGGTGCTGATGTGCCATGAGCCGCTCGTATCACCCCAGCATAAGTGCCTCACAGCTGTGACCTTAACAAGGACCGAGAGATCCAGGTCCTTCCCACATGGCTCCAAAGCCCCGTCCTGCTCACACCACTTGCCTCTCCCGGACATGAGATGCTCCTCCTGCTGCGGTGGCAGCAGGGGGAGCGTCTCACAGGGGAGCTCGGGAAGGAGGTAAGGGGCGAGCGTGCCCTGGGGCTGCACGTCCCTGCTTAAGCTCAGGACTGGCCCTTCCAGGCCAAGGACCCCAGCACAGACCCAAGGGCAGGGCCCCAAGGATCCCAGGCTCGTGAGAGCAGCCGGCCAGGATACCCCAGGAGAGCCTGAAACAAACTCGTTGTTGAGTTGGCGTCACTGTTTCTTCCAGACTGCTCTCTAAAGCGGGCAGGTGAGTTCTCACCCTGCATGCAGGGGTCGGAGAGATGCCAGGGTCCTTCCGGAGAGCTGCCCTCTGCCATTCGACACCAGCAGAAGGCTGGTTTCAGCAGGTTAGCAGGGTAAATGGCAGCCCGTGGCCGGAGAGGTAGTGTCCCCACTTGAACATCTGTGGAGGCTGCCATTGTCAGGCAGAGGCGGGACTGTCTGGGACAGTAACCTGCTCCTTCTTCCTGCCCTTCCTGGTGTCTGTCACCCCCACCCCTTCCCTAAGGCCCTGGAGCCTCAGCCACAGCCCCCAACCCCAGGAACAGGGACCCCTGAGGACAAGACACAGAAGGGAAGCTCCAGCCCCTGCACAACTGTAGCTACGAAATTCTTTTCATCTCTGTTTTGATGAGTAAAGTTCAATGCCAGAATATTTGGTCTATGAGTCATGCTAATTACAGCTAGGGGGAGGCACTAGGAAGAACAACAGAAAGAAGCATGTTCCGAAAACCTCTGCAGTGCTGGCTGTCCTGGACAGGGGGTCACTTCCCAGGAACAAAGAGGGAACCCATGCCCTTCCTGGGACACCTTTCTCTGCTCCCACTTGGGAGGGCGTCCCTTGCCAGCTGGCTGCACCTGCCTGGGAGGGGCAGTGGCATTTTGAGGCCACACAGCCTCCACCCAAGGCTTCCTGCACCCTGCTTTCTGCCTCCCTGACAAGCTCACTGGGGACACCTCCCTTGGCAACACAAGAGGAGGAGAACGAATCGGGAGAAGTCGAGAGTCCCTGGGTAGCGGACCTGTGTCCTTCCTGCCCCTGTGCATTCTCTGTTGGCAGCTGGGAAAGAGAAGTTCTCAGCCTCAGCTTGGAGAGCTGAGTGCCATGGTCCCAACACCAGGTAGGAGCCTTAAAAGCATATGCCCTGGAGGCTGGGTGTGGTGGCTCACGTCTGTAATCCCAGCACTTTGGGAGGTTGAAGCGGGTGGATCACTTGAGGTCAAGAGTTTGAGACCAGCCTGACCAACATGGTGAAACCCAGTTTCTACTAAAAATACAAAATTAGCCTGGCGTGGTGGTGCAGGCCTATAATCCCAGCTACTACTTCGGGGCTGAGGCAGGAGAATCGCTTGAACCTGGGAGGCAGAGGTTGCAGTAAGCCAAGATCTTGCCATTGCACTCCAGCCTGGGAAACAAGAGCAAAACTCCATCTCAAAAAAAAAAAGCATACACCCTTGAACTAAAGACACAGATGGAGTCTGGAGTCCTCCATCCCTGTCTCTGGGACCTCAGGCAAGCCGTGAGCCTCTTGAGCTTTGCAGCTCTGTTCTTTCCCCGAGTGAGAGTTCCCTTGGTAGAACTGTTGAGAATTAACAACTATAATAATTATTAATACAGTGTTCGGCACCTGCCATGTGAGAAGCAGACACACAAATCTGTGGCTCACATGACGATGACGCTGATGGCTGCCATTGCTGTTGGGTTGTCTCTAAGGGCCTCTCCAGCTCTACAGGTCTGAGAGGGAGGGTGGGGAAGCTTCCGCTTGTCCTCAGCCCTCGGCCCCCATCTCCCTTGTCTCGGGTCCCTCCTGCCTGGTTGGCAGAGTAGTGGACAGGTCTCCTGATTGCACACAACAGCCAGTGCCTCCATGTGTGGCTGCTCACGGCTGCACCGCCTGCCAGGGAGCCGTACTTTCTTGCACTATAAAAAGCAGAAGCTAGGCAGCCTGTGAGGACGTCACACGCTCCCCTGGGGCAGTGAAGTGGCCAGCGGTGGAGAGAACAGTTTCTCACGGCATTTCTCATGTTCAAAGCTCAGGATGAGAAAGATCCCAGCATGTCGTGTTGCCTCCTTTCCTAGAAACTAGGTGGGGCAGCAGAGTCAGGAACACCTCACAGAGGGGCGGCTTCCTCCCTCCCTCCCAAGCAGGGAGGAGTCAGCCCAAAGGTGACTGAAGCCTGTGGAGGGTCCACAGAAGAGAATCCGGCTTTCTGGAGCTGGAAGAGGGTGACCTGGGCTAATGGTGGGGACCACACCTGCACCCGCGGAGAAGCCTGGAGGGCTGGATGGTGGGTGGTGGGTTGACAGGTGCCATCCAGAAGCACCCAGGCGGCTCAGAGGCTCCAGCTCCAGGCCAGGGACCACTCCCAGCGGCACTGGAACCGGCACCGGGGAAGCAACGGGGTATTTTCTTGCCCAAGCTGGGCCCCCTCCAGGACACCAAGGCTGTCAGATGCCGGGACCAAAGTCAGCCTTCCTATTCCATGAAGGATCCAGGTTGGCCACAGGCAGGCCTGGCTGACCCGGCGGTCAGGTGGTCCCGGTGAGACCGGGGAGGGGTGAGGACATCCCTTCCACACCCTCAGAAACGCACCAGAGAAGAGTGAAGCAAGATAAACCCCCACAAAAAGCTGGGGGAAGGTGCGATGGCTCCCGACAGTATCCATGTGCAGAAGGGAGCCCCGGGACCAGGACCCCGCGCAGAGGCGCCTATGCCGGGGGCTGAGCCAGGGCTTCCCCCAAACCGGGGGTGCCCCTGCCCCTGCGCCTCCACCGCCAGCCCCGCCCTCCCACCGCGCTCCCCGTCCCTCCCGGCCCAGGTGTCTGCCCGCCCCTCCCTGGCCACCCGGCTGAGGCCACGAGGACAGGGGCGGGGCGGCGCCGGGTCCCTGCGGCTGGGCCACCTACCTCCGTCCCGCCGGCCGCTCCTCCCGCGCCGCGCTTAGAGCATCTCCCGGCGGCCGAGCCTCCTCCCCGCCAGGTCCCGGGAGACGCACCGACTCGCCGAAGGAGACAGAGCGGGAGGCAAGACCTCCGGGGCCGACCGTGCCGAGAAGGAGGGTGGGGGCGGTGCGAGCAGCCGCGGGACCCCCAGCACCTCTGATCCGCCCCCGAGGCTCCGAGGTCCCTGTGACCAGAAGCGGAAGCGCGGTTTCTCGAAAGTAAAGGAAGAGACGCAGAAAGTGGGACAGACGCGCAAGGAGCGAAGCCCAGCCAGATGTGCGCGGCGAGGAGCCGCCAACACTCCCAGCGCTTTCCGTCCACACAGCAGCCGCGGAGGATTAACTGTGTGTGCCCCGCCGCGCCGCGCCGCTCCGCGGCCGCCCCCTCCCGCCCCCTGGGGAGCGCGCCAGGCTGGCCGTGGGGAGGGCCGCTTCCGTGCGTCCGGAGGGCTGTCCAGAGCTGGAGGGGCTGCGATCCCCGGGCGAGGATGCCCTGCGCACGCGGGTGCCCAGCGGGGCCGAGCACTCCCAGTCACTTGGTAGCAGGGGGTGGACTCCAAGGCCTGGGGATCCCCTGCAGCCAACCCCAGGGGTCAGGTCTCCAAACAGTGTCAGACCTGAGACACCCCGCACATCATCGGGGACTCAGAGATTTGGGGGAATCTGTGAGCACCCTACAAAAAAATGCCAAAGTGCGTGTGTGTGTGTGTGTGTATGTGTGCCTGTGTGCGTTCGTGTGTGCTTGTGTGTGCGTGTGTGTCTGTGTGTGCGCACGTGTGTGTTGTGTGTGTGCTTGTGTGTAGTGTGTGTGTGTGTGTATTGTGTGTGGGGGTGTGCATGTGTGTACGTGTAGTGTGTGTGTGTTGTGTGTGTGCATGTGTGTATTTGTGTAGTGTGAGTGTGTGTGTGGGTGTGCATGTGTGTACGTGTAGTGTGTGTGTGTTGTGTGTGTGCATGTGTGTATTTGTGTAGTGTGAGTGTGTGTGTATTGTGTGTGGGGGTGTGCGTGTGTGTACGTGTAGTGTGTGTGCGTGTGTACACGCACACACGTCTTTGGAAGATGATGGTCCACTGTGTTGTTTTGTTCAGGGACTTGAGAGCTCTGCGATCTAATGGTTAGAGGGCGCCCCTTCCCCGGAGGGTTTACATTTTCCAGAGAAAAGCATGAGTAGAGTGGTGGACCCAGGGTGGCTGGAAGCATCCTCCATCTCTATCAGGCCTCTCGTTCCTTGACATGAAAACCTGACATTTTCTCAGTCATACACAAACATTTTCTCTGAACCAGCCCCGTAGGCTGCCCTCCCATCCAGATCCCTAATCCAGGCTTCTCCAGAGCCAGCCTTGGTTGGGGCCCAGTCTCCATCCCTGGACTCTGCGTTAGCCCCGCTCTCTCTGGAAAATTATCATATCACTAACAGGGTAAGGATTTGGCCAGAGAAGCGAAGTCTGCTCTGATGATAACAGCGTTCCCCACTTTTTTTTTTTGCTTCTTTTCACCCCTGCTGCCCTGTTCTCTCTGATCTGCCCCTCGCCTCGATGCTGTACCTGGGTTTTTTGGTTCTGTCATCACTCCTGTGAGGGCCTGTCTCTGGCTACCTCCAAACAGGAAATGTGAAAGCAGCAATGCTGGTTGGGACGTTCAGAGCACTAAGAGGCTTTACCTTTCCCTGCCTGGAATGTCCTCCCATCCGCTGCACCAACAACTGGGCAGATGAAAAGAATCAAAGAGGAGAGGAAGAAGAGGGTGCAAGCTCGATGCCAGCTGCCTTGCCCACGGCTGGGTGGGGCCAGCACCCAGGTAGAGGTGAGGATGGAGATGAGAACAGAAGGGGAGGCCTCCAGGCAGGGAGACGCCCAACAGCCGCTCCACAGAGGCCCTGGCTGCGAGTGCCAGCCCTTCCTGTGAGTACAGAGAGAAAGGCTGCCAGGCCTCCAGCACCCAGGGGGAACTCAGAGGACACGATGGCGACATGAAATCAACACTACTTAACCAACTAGAGACACGGCCTCCGCGAGGCTTAGGAGATCAGGGCTGCTTGTGTTCCTGGCATACATGTCTGAGGCTTGGCAAAACCTACATCCCTGGTTGCTTATTGATACAGGAAAAGCCACAGATAAGCTTGTCTCCATTCCTGTAAGTGACGTGAGGACGCTTCCCAGTCACCAGGAGCGAGGCCTAGCACACAGATTGACCTTTCCTTAGTTACTCTGTCCTCAAATAGCCCTTGCCGCAGGGATACCAGAGAAAGCAACAGCATTTTTTGCAGCCCTTATGAGACCTTCGTCTATACTTCAGGGAATCTGGGCCTTTCTAGAACTCTTATGGGCTGGGATACTCCCTCAATGCAATGGGAAGGCTCCTCGTTGTGCTGCCCGGGAGCCTCAGACTCAGAGAGGTCCTGGGCAGATATCAGAATTCACAAAGCTGGACACAAGACTCGAAAGAGAAAGAGATGAAGATGATGTGGTGGCCCACACCTGTAATCCTAGCACTTCGGGAGGCTGAGGCAGGAGGATTATTTCAGCCCAGGAGTTTGAAACTCACCTGGGCAACATAGTGAGACCCTGTCTCTACAGAATATAAAACAATTAGCTGGGCTTGGCGGCACACACCTGTAGTCCCAGCTACTCGGGAGGCTGAGGTGGGAGGATCCCTTGAGCCCAGGAGGTCAAGGCTGCAGTAAGCTCTGATCATGGTATTGCAGCCTGGGCAACAGAGCGAGACTCCGTCTCAAAAAAAAAAAAAAAAACTGTGGATGATGGAAGAGTTATTCTTTCTCTTTACCCCGTCCAAGATGACTTTGGTGTTGAAGAACTGACAAACAGTTATCTTTAACATAATTCCAAGACAGAAACTCAGAGGTCCAATATAGTACGAAATTCTAGAAAGACAGCTGAAGGCTGGCCATCTCTTCCAGCCGCATCCGGCTCATCCTACTGGGAGCCCTTGTCCTGGCTCTGTCCTACCTTGAAGCAGCCTGGGGATGCTACCAAACTTCAGTGGGCCTTAGCTTCCTTATCAATAAGGCAGAGGTAGGTCCAGGGTCTCTTATCTGGAACCGAGGAGGCCAGCTTTGTTCACAGTCAGAGGCAAATATCCACGGAGCATCTTACCCAGTGGGCTGTGGGCGGTGCCCCTTCATCAAACACTTGAATGTGCTGCAGTGGGACAAAGGCAAGTCATCCCTAGCCTCAGGACAGTTCAGGCCACATTGTTCTGCCAAATTTGTGTATGCCAAACTTAGAGGAAAACTAAGGTTTCAGAGTTTTTGCATTTCCAGGATTTGGGAGAAGTGATTGTGAACCTATAGTTTCACACACGATTAATAAAAAGGTTAACAGAGCATAGTGCTCACTGCAACTATCATCATGACAAGTATAATCTTCCTTCTCTCCTCTTTGACTTCGCCACCTGTCCCGAGCTGCCCAGAACACGGGCAGCACCATCCAGGAGCCACGAGCAGGGGCCAGCGGCCAGGGACGCTAGCTCTGCCTGCTCTTGGGAAGAGAAGGGAAGGAAGGGATCAGAAAAGAGACTACTCATTTTCCTTGAGGCAGAAACTGGGGCCGGGAGAGGTGGTATCACATGTAACAAAGACAGCCTGGGGTTTCCCGAGATCTCGTGTGAGACTCAAGGTTCAGAGGTGTGGGAAGTTCCAAAGAAGAGGAGTCGAGGTCTGAGCACGTCTTAGGTGCTGCCGTCTTGGCTCACAACTCAAGGCAGCAGGTAATGGGCAAAGACTCTCAAGGCCAGCCTCCCAGAGAACACAAGCCAGTCCTCAAGAAAAAGTCCAAAACAGAGAGCATGCCAGGTTCCTAATGCTCTTTGTCATCAACTTCACCTCTGCTTTATCCTTGTAAGTCGGAAAGATGGAAACTTGGGCGAGCAAGGGCTGTCCTTGCAGAGTGGCTGATGTTCCTCCATCCCTGCCTCAGGCACCCCCAAGCAGCAAGACACAGGGGGGTTTCCCTTTGGCAAAATCCTTTCCTGTTGGGCAGAGATCCTGTGAGTCCTAGGACAACAGTCATGACAAAAACAACAGCAGAAATCAAAAACAAAAACCAGCCACAGTGCCTGGGGGATTTCATCAGCCCTGGGATTATGGGTCAGAAGTCAAAGCCAACTTCCAGAAAGACTGAGTCCCCTCCCCAAGCTCTCTCTCTTAGCCCCCCAAACACGTCCTAAAGCTCCCCAGGAGCTCACATCTGCACAAGGGTGTCTGGGTGAAAACCCCTACAGGCTTCCTGAATATTCCCAAATCATCCCATATTCTCAGTCAAGGATAGGTCATAGAATGTGAAGCCCCGAGACTCACAGGGAAGAAATACTTCCCGGAACCCCTGGCAGGGGAGGTAGCACGTTCTGTGCCCTCCCGGATTTGGCAATTCTCTCTTCCCGGGCCTGTCCCCACCACTCGCTGGGTCTGTTTGCTCACTGTAGGAAAAAGCAACAGTGACCTCGGTTAAAGTCTGCAAGACACTCGGTTCCAGATAAGCCTGTCGTTAGCGGCACTGTGATTTTTCCCACCGCAGCCCTCACATCCCGCCTTTCCCAACTATTTTGGGTTGGGCTGCCCAGTCGTCCCACAAGGGCAGAGACTGGTATTGCAAACTTTGATTTCTGTTCCCAAGGGTAGCAACCAGCCGGCTCCGATGGTGACGTCCCACAGTCAAGGGGTGGGGGTGGGAGAATCTCCACAGAGCTTGGAAGAAGCTGCTGAGATGGAAACGTGGAAACTTGGCAGGCAGATCCAGCCTCCCTGGCCGCTGGCCCATGCTCTGGCTCCCGGATGGCGCTGCCCGTGTTCTGGGCAGCTCGGGACAGGTGGAGATCAGGACTGGCAGCTGCAAGGCAGACCAGGTGAATAGGCTTCTTTATGGTCCTCACACCTGCAGAAAACCGGGAGGGCAAGAACGTTCCCTCTCCAAGGAAGCCACGCCTTTCCACTGAGGTTCTCCCCTGAGGCCATGTACACGCCTCGTAGCTCTATCAAGCCATTTAATTTCCCTGCGCCTCAGTTTCCCCATCTCTAAACATTTACTCTCCTGGTCTGGCAATGAATGCTTTCAGTTACACGGAGACAGGCATAACGGAGGATTAGGCAATATTTTACTTGATAAATAAGATGGGAGGGCCCCCTGGTGGACTCCTCAGTTCCAAGCACTTAACTGTGAAACGAGCGAGTAAATGCATGAGGAAACACGCGAATGAATGATTCCGTGAAGAATGTCTTGTCTTTTACGCAGAGCCACAGCGACTAAAGAGAATTTCCAGCAGGAGGCTATGGTGAAGTCTCTGACAATGCAAAGAAGACAAAGAGAATGAAAATCCAATGAAAGCCTGCTTGTATGTGTTGACCTCAAGGAGAGTGATTTTATGGCATAGCCTCTCTGGAAGGTACAGTGTGTTTGCTCACAGTATGCAAATACCCTTTGACCCAGTGACCCTCCTGCTAGGAGTTTATCCTACGGATAAACTGAGAGTGGTGCTCAAATAAGTGAGTTCAAGGATATCCTCTGAAGCATTGCTGTGGTAAAAAAAAGATCACAGATATCTTCAAAGGGCATCCTTAGGGGCCTAGTAAAATAAATTCCACGCAGTGGAATACCGTGTAGCTCTTTAGAGAATAAACAGATCTCTATATGTGACATAGAACAATCTCCAAGCTATACTGTGAAGCAAAAAATTGCAAAGCCTTACTGAAAAGCATGAAAGAAAATCAAAGAAATGGAAAGGCAAAACATGGTCTTAGATAGACGACCCAATATTATTATAAAATCTCAGTTCTCACCCAATTAAGCTACAGATTCAAAGCAATTCCACTCAAAATCCCACAAGGTTGAAGCTGGGTGGGGTAGGAGGGGACTTGTCCTACACCCTAGGAAGGCTTATTATAAAGACATAATAATTAAGATACTGGTATTGAACAGATGGGATGGAGTATATTAGTACGATGTAATAGAAAGCCCCCTCCCAACAAATGACACACGTGTGTGTGAAAACTTGATCTATGACAAAACTGGCATTGCACGCATATCCATGGGGAAGGGATGGATCAATTCCTAAAAACACACAGAGATGTTGGGGCATCCGCAAAAGAAGAAGTGTAAATGGCCAAAAAGTATAAGAGAAGATATACAACCTGGCAGTAATCATGCAACGAGAAGACACTTATTACCATCAGACTGGCAAAATTAAAACATCCAATGATGTCTATGGAGCTGGTACTGGAAAGGATCCCTAACCAGACCCCAAGAGAGGGTTCTTGGATCTTGAGCAAGAAAGAATTTTGGATGACTCCACAGAGTAAAGGGAAAGCAAGTTTATCAAGAGAGTAAAGAAGGCCAGATGCAGTGGCTCACACCTGTAATCCCAGCACTTTGGGAGGCCAAGGCGGGTGGATCACGAGGTCAGGAGTTCAAGACCAGCCTGGCCAACATGGCAAACCCCATCTCTACTAAAAATACAAAAATTAGTCACTGTAGTACACGCCTGTAATCCCAGCTACTCAGAAGGCTGTGGCATGAGAATCACTTGAACCTGGGAGGTGGAGGTTACAGTGAGCCAAGACTGTGCCACTGCACTCCAGCCTGGGCAATGGAGCGAGGCTCTGTCAAAGGAAGGAGGGAGGGAGGGAGGGAGGGAGGGCAGGCAGGCAAGCAGGCGAGAAGCAAGCCAGACACGGTGGCTCACACCTGTAATCCCAGCACTTTAGGAGGCCAAGGCAGGCAGATCATGAGGTCAGGAGATCGAGACCATTCTGGCTAACATGGTGAAACCCCATCTCTACTAAAAATACAAAAAAAAAAAAATTAGCCAGGCATGGTGGCACGCGCCTGTAGTCCCAGCTACTCGGGAAACTGAGGCAAGAAAATTGCTTGAACCCAGGAGGCAGCAGTTACAGTGAGCCAAGATCATGCCACTGAACTCCAGCCTGGGTGACAGAGCAAGACTCCTTCAGAAAGAATGAGAAAGAAAGAGAAAGGATGAGAGGAGAGAAGGAGAGAAGGAAAGAAGGAGAGAAAGAAAAGGAAAGAGAGAGAAAGAAAGAAGAAAGAAAGAAAAAGAAAAGAAGGAAGGAAAAGAAGGAAGAGAAAAGAAAAGAAAAAGAAGGAAGGAGGGAGGGAAGGGAAGAGAAGGAAGGAAGGCCCCTGAGGCCTGCTAGTTGGCTATTTTTATGGTTATGTATTCATCATATGTTAAACAAGGGGTGGATTATTCATGAGCTTTCTGGAAAAGGGGCAGAAATTTCTTGGAATTGAGAGTTTCTCCCCCTCGCAGACGATACAGGGTCACTTCCAGACGTTGCCACGGCCTTTGTAAACTGCCATGCGCTGGTGGGAGTGTTTTTTAGCATGCTAATGCATTATAATTAGGATATAATGAGCAGGCGGGACAACCAGAGGTCACTTTTGTTGCCATGTTGGTTTTGGCAGGTTGTGGCCCGCTTTTATACTGCATCCTGTTATCTGAGCAGGGTCTCTGTGGCCTGGACTTGTGACCTCCGGTCTCATCTCAGACCCCAGGGGGTGAAAATGCCTAACCTCCCAGGAATGCGGCCCAACAGGTCTCAGCCTCATTTTACCCAGCCCCTATTCAAGTTGAAGTTGCTCTGATTCCAATGCCTCTGACATATTTCCCCCCTCCCTTTCACAAGAGGACCCTTAATCCTAAGGGTTGTAGCAGTAGGAAGATTCCTCTTCTGTAGCTTCTTCAGGCTAAATAGGGGTAACAATACTCCCAACTGACTATGAAGGGCTTTTGTATTCAGGGTAGTAAGGAATTCAGTCAGAAAGCATCAGCATAGTGAGGGCCATTCATAACTCTGAGTTCCAACAAAAGGTGGCATCTGGAAGATTAGCAAATGTTCAGTTTCAGAAAACGTTGGGCAAGCTCATTGTCCATTCCTACACAGGTATACAACAGCAATATATTCCACAACAGCAAAGCAAAATCAGTAAAGTTATCTGATACGGTTTGGATCTGTGTCCTCACCAAATCTCACGTCCAGTTGTAATCCCCAAAGTCAAAGGTAGGGCCTGATGGGAGGTGATTCGATCACAGGGTAGTTTCTCATGAATGGTTTGGCGCCAACCCCCTTGGTCGTGATAGTGAGTGAGTTCTCCTGAGATCTGGTTGTTTAAAAGTGTATGGTTCCTTCTCCCTCTCTCTCTTTCTCTTGCTCCTCCCATGTAAGATGCCTGACCCCCAATTTGCCTTAGGCCATAACTAAAAGCTCCCTGGGGCCTCCCGAGGCCTCCCGGAGGCCTCCCGGGACCTCCCGAGAAGCAGATGCTGCCATGCTTCCTTTATAGTCTGCAGAACTGTGAGCCATTAAACCCTGTTGCTTTATAAATTACCCAGTCTGGGGTATTTCTCTATAGCAGTGTCCGAATGGACTAATACTTTGTCCCAAATAGATTAAATAAGAAAGCATTCCATCAACTGCCCAACTGTTGGAACTAAGCTGATATGGGGTTGCTAACAGATTCCAATATATGCCCAGCATTAGAATACTGATCCAGATTTTTCTTATGTTACCCATCCCTATTATTTGTTCTGAGCTGTAGCCAGAGATCACTGGTTGGTTCACAGAAATAAGCAGGGTCTGGCCAGATTGTAGGAAAAAAAAAATAATGAATGAGACTATAATCTAATAAGTGTACCATAGTTTTTGAAACATAATTTTTCTCTCTCTAGTCCCCATTTTTATTAAAAACAAATAACGGTAGGACTTGCTTGTGAAATAAGCTTTAGTCTTATCATATTTGGCATGATTATTTGCATAAAGTGCAGCAAGAATAATTATTCATCATATTGGCTCTTTTTTAAAAAATTGGCTTTGATGGAACCTTGTTCCATAAGGAATCTTATATTTGACTTTTTAAAGCCTTGCCCAGCCATGGGTTTATGCCTTCAATTATCTGTATGATCCTCTCGAGGTCCCAATATAACTTAGGGCTTCTGGACCTGTCAGAAAGTGACATTCTTTACTTACTACATGTCAAGAACCCTGTACAGGGGCTGCACAGATGACATATAAAACCAGTTTTCCCAAGGACCTTTTATTAGCTCTATAAGTCAACTTTGATTCCTTAAGGCAGTTTGTTTATATTTGAAAGCATACCATTCCATTCAAAGCCTTGATATAAACAAGTTTCTCCAATTGTGTCCTGTTACAAAAGAAAACAGATTCTCATTGCATTTATGCAAATAATTATTAATATATTGCCATAAGTTAAGAATACTCACAAATAGTTTTCAAATTTTGGATAAATCAGGAAGAGAGAAAGAAATATGCTCCAAATTTTGTTTACAGAGATATATTTTACTCAACTGTTAAAAGCTGTAAATAGTTCAAAAGAAAAGTTTGCTTGATTCTGAAAAACAAAACAGAAAGGATCAGCAACATTTTAAGAAAAAAGTCATAAAAAGAGTATTTCTGTCTTTCATTTCTGTTATGCTCAATATTTAAGAACACATTATTTTTCCAAAAGAGTCTTGGAAGCTTTTTTTCTTCTTCTGTATTTTAGTGGCACACTTTCCAAAGTTATCAGAGACCTGCATTTAAGAGAAATTGTCAGCATCCTATAGCTGGTTACAAGCCTTCATTTGAAGAGGATTAAAACAAGACAATAATTGTCTGTGAATGACAAAAAGTCTTAAGACAGCCACAGTCAAAGATGCAATTGACAAGGAAATTTCGTTACTTCTGTAGCATACAATTTTACATAACAATTATAAATATTACTGATAATATACACTAAGTCACTGATAACATACACTAAGTCATTATAGGAATTTCCTGTAATTTTAGAACACATACCAATAACATATTTATACAAATATGGTCTAAAGAAAGCCAAACACCATTTCATACTTGACAATACTTCCTGTACAATTTCAATATACCAAATAAGTCTCTTTTGCACTTTAGGGTTTTTACCACCTAAAAGGATTAATCAGGTCAGAAAAAGACATATTTAGAATCTGATTTTGGAAAGTTTGTCAAATATCAAAGGTTTAAAACACTTGATATTATAAAATAAAATTCCAGGTCACCATAAGTCATTTATTTAGCCAAAATGGTAACTCGACAATTTCAAAAAGGCAAAAACATTTACCCATTGATAGAGGGAAGATTTAACTCTCCAAACAATCTGCCTCTTTTCTTTCCCTTCTTCTTCCTCTAATTTATTTAAAAGGCAAACAAAAATCTTTCATTATCTTTTAATATTACATGAAAATCTTGTTCAAGAGAGAAAGCCAAATTTCACCTTTGCGTTAGTGTACTATTGATGTCAAATTTGATCCCTAGCAAAACTTTATAGACAAATTTTTCTGACTTTAATGAGTTTGACCATAAGGTAAGATTTTCATAAACCTTGTATAACCCTTTACAGTTATTTTTTTTGTTAGAGAGTATCCCAGTGCTCTAAGAAAATCGTTGTGCTTTTATTCCAATGTTCAATTGATGGAAAAACTGAATAATACTCCTTTAACTGTGGCCAATACGTTGACACAGAGAATTCCTTTTACAAGATTAATCTTTCACAAACCTTCCACAAGCTGCTTAAACTTTCTGTTTTATCCTATCTAAGAACAATTCTTCAACCTTCCAAACCAGGCAAAAACATCCTGTCTTCCTATGCCTTCTTATAATCTTTTACCAAATACACATTATACTTTCCTTATACACTGTGCATGTAAAAGTGTTTCTCCAGTAATCTCAATTATGCATATTACAATGTTAACTCTTAGAAACTTTATTTTTGGCCAAAAAAAAAAAACCTGGTAAGTAAGTGATTTTATTTGTATATCAGGTGCAGAGCTTAGGGCAGTAGACAAAGGTGCAGATAAGGTCTGATTCTTTCCAGCATAGCTAGAGGCATGGCTAACTCCATATGTTCCCAGGCCTTACGTAGACTCTAATGGCTCTAAAGGAGGTAAGTTGAATAATTATCAAAAGTCAAAGAAGTCGTGTATTGAACATAGTATATGACCTGCCTAATTTAGACCAAATGTCTAAATTTCGAAGACATTTTTATGTTACCAATAATCCTTAAAACTGCCTTTCTTTTCCAAAGATTACTAAAGTCATGTGAACAAAAGGGCATTAACATTTTAATTTTTCTGGTGAAATATTTTATTTAACTGCTTGTTTTTCTTTAAGCCAATTAAATAGAGCTCTTTTATGTATTTTGGTACTAAAATATTACTCACACGGGTAGTGGAGACCAAGAGTAAACACCCCCACATGGTCACAAGGTCAAGCTCCCAAGGACATAACACAAGATAAGGGGGATCCTCATCCAGTTTTTGTTTCAGTGACCTGCAGCAAAGTTGGCAGCTGATCAGTTTGCTGGGCCAGCCTGAATAGTGGGCTCACAGGGGCCCTAGCCCCAGATTCTATCCTGTGATACCCCTTTTATGACAGAATGACACAGAAAGACACATTCATAGCACAAAGTACAGCAGATGCGTCACAGCCTACGACTAGCCTCACAAATCCTTTCTCCCACTCATCGAACCTTGCAGAGGAGACCCTGATTTTTACCATTCACTCAAATGGTTTGCACAGAGAGGGAGAAACCAGACACCTGACTGATAAGAAATTCTTCCCCTTTTGCCAGCATGCCAGGTTTCTGGGATCCCTTTCCCTAAGCAGCCCTAGCCACCCTGCCTCACAGCACCATAACTGTGGGGGCCAAGCCACACACAGAGGAATTATCACCCTTTTCCACTTCATGGAACCACAGGCAAAAGCCTCTCAATTTTGCAAGATGCTGCTCAGCAGGTTGCATGGAGGAACCGAATCCACATTGTCCATTCCAGCCAGAACGAAACACACTTGACAAAACGTAGACATCAGCCACCCTCTCAGCACCGAATATCCACCTGGCAAGCTCAAAACTTCCCCCATCGGCCCCTGTAGTCTTTAATCCATTCAAAGTTGGGTGGAATGACTGCCAACCAGGAGTTTCAACAAGTGGTTTTGGACAAGACGGAAGAGTAGACAGTCATCCAGAGTGTCAGAGAAGACAGATGAGGGAAAGGCGAGAAAGAGAGAGAGGAAAGGGAAGGGAGAACACCGCTGCCTGTGGTGGATTGCAGAGGTGAAGAGCCCAAGGAAGTCAGAGAAAGACCCATCCATCACAGCGACATGAATCAAAAGTTCAGGCAGCTGCTTGTTAAAAGGGATCTTTCCCAGCAGTCCCATCAGCTCTCAAGTCTTCCCCTTTGTGGGAGGAAAAAAAGATTCCCAGGTTCCATGATCCTGCACATACCTAATCCTGTCACCCACCACCGTCAGCAAAGAGGGCATGGCAAATTAATCCAAAGAGAATCACGGTTAGTGTCCTGCAGGGCTGAATCCATTTTTAAGCAAGAGGGTGGCCTCTAACCTTCCTCAGTTGGGCCTCGAACCCACATTTGAACAAGCCTTCTTGTCGTTTACTAAGGGGGGTCTCTAACTCCCTGTGTCTTAGAAGGGAGTCTAACTCTCCTAACTGGGGCCTTGAACCAAATTCCATCCATTACTCTGGATAAAATACCCACCGCTTACCCAAAGTTGGCCAACTGGTGCCTCGGTCTATTTCCCTTGGGTCAGAGGTCTCTCCGGTGTGATCCCTTTGTGGTTTCTCATGAAAGATGTTACCAGAAAGGGGTCCTGATCCAGGCCCCAAGAGAGGGTTCATGGATCTTCCACCAGAATGAATCTGGGGTAAGTCCACAGAGTAAAGTGAAAGCAAGTTTATTAAGTAAAGGAATAAAAGAATGGCTGCTGGTTGGCTATTTTTATGGTTTTTTCTTGCTCATATGATAAACAAAGGGTGAATTATTCATGAGTTTTCTGGGAAAGAGGCAGGAATTTCCCTGGAACTGAGGGCTCTTTCTCCTGTTAGACCATCTAGGGTAACTTCCTGACATTGCCATTGCATTTGTAAACCATCATGGTGCTGGTGGGAGTGTCTTTCAGCATGGTAATACGTTATAATTAGCATATAATTAGCAGCAAGGACGGCCAGAGGTCACTTTCATTGCCATCTTGGATTTGGAGGGTTTTGACCAGCTTCTTTACTGCCTCCTGTTTCATCAGCATGGTGTTTGTGACCCGTAAGTGACTAAGAATGCCTAATCTGGGAATGCAGTCCAACAGGTCTCAGCCTCATTCACCCAGCCCGTGTTCAAGCTGGAGTTGCTCTGGTTCAAAGGCCTCTGACAGAGGAACTGGATCTCTCATCCATTGAATACAGTTTTATTTCATTTTATAAAGGTTAAAATAGTCATAACTAAACAATGTATTGTTTAGGGATACATACCTGTGTGCTAAAATTATAAGGTAAGGCAAGAGAATGCTTAACATAACATTCAGGATTGTGGCTACCACCTCTTGGGGACAGCAGGGAGTTGACAGTAGGAAGAAGAACCGTAGAGCTTTAAAAATACAGGAATAATGTGTTGTTTCTTAAGCTGGAAGGCATGTGTAGATCTTTTAGAAAATAAAAGCTTTGAATATAATGAGTGTAAAGAGACCGCCAAGCAGGCTTTGTGTGAGCAACGTTGCTGTTTATTCACCTGGCTGCGGGAGGGCTTAGTTCAAAAAGAGAGTCAGCGGAGGGCCGTGGGATAGGAGTTGGTTTTATAGTTGGGGCAAGTGGTCAGCTAAAGGTGATAATCTATTTTAGGGAGGGGAAAGGCATTACGGGATGCATGGTCACAAGCGTAGGGGCCATCTGTCACAAACAGGCATGATCCTAAGGGTGGGGGATATCGGTTGCAAGCAGAGGGGAGGGTGCCGTAAATTACACAGTTACAGGGGTGGGTGTCTTGAGAAACCCAGTGTCCAGAGGGGAAATTCCACAAGGCTGAGCAGAAACAATGGCTGTAGGTTGCAGGTTGCAGGTTGCAGGGGGAGAGCAATTAGATGAGGCAGGAACAAGTTGTTTCACTTCTTTCTGTGGCCACCTGGTTACTTGTGGTTACCTAAGACCTTCTGGCTTCTGGGGACCATCCAGAGTTGTACATGCGGGATACCAACGCTATAATGGCCAAACTTGGACTTGGAGACCTAACAATGAGTATTATGTGAAACATGGTTGAGACTCAGTTTAGCATGACAGAAACATTAATGAATTCGAGAAAGGTTTGTCTCCCCTCCGAAATCAAAAGCCAAAAGTGCATAACACTGTGTTTAGCACATTTCTATTTAAAGGTAATTTAAGATACGTGTTTATGACTTGTTTAAATACCATATAACGTCTTTCAGAGGAATCACAAGAAATTAGAAATAACGATCGCCTCTGGGCAGGGAACGGAGAGCGGCAATGTGAGGGTTATTTTTCACTGCACAGCATTTATATACTTTGAATTCCTCCTCCTGTGTATCTGCTACTGAACGGAAGGCTTTTGGGAGAGCCAGGGGAGGTAGCTAGTATGGAGCAGGAAAGCTGAAAGTGCAGGTGGGCAGGGGGCTGGTGCTCCCTCCTGCCAAGCTCTCCTGCCAGAGGCTCCAAGGCCACCAAGCCTTCTTCCTCAGGACTTTGAGACAGAGGAGGGCGGGGCCGGGGAAACCTTTTAACACAGTGCACTAAAAGTACTAGGGGGCTAGGGAGGGGAAAGGAGGAATCAGAGACCCTCGTTTGGCAGGAGGTTTGTGGATTGCAGATTGGTTGCAGGGAAACACCCCCACCGTCCCCACCCCGGGACACTACAGCCTTGACCTCCGTGATCCTGGCTTTTGAAACTGGTCAGCAGCACGCTGGAGGCGGCTGTTTTTAAGGGCCAAGGAAAGGGGCTGTCCGTCTGAGAAAGAGGGTGGCAAAAAGTGGCTCACGCTTTTCCACCTCCCGAGACCACGAGGGTCGGGAGGCCCAGGTACTGGGGCCCTACCGCTGGGGGTCTTGCTCAGGGAATGAGAACTTCCCTCCCCCGTAGCTTTCACCTCCCCCCCCGCCATGCTTCCCACCCCAAAAGATCTGCTTAGCCCACGTTCCAGCGCAACGCGGTGGAAGAGGGCCCTCGTGTGCCAGTACGGACTCCTGCGCCCCTCCAGCCTGCAGCCAGCCCGCCGCTCCTCCAGAGCGCCGGCGCAGGACACAAAAACCACAGCTCCCGGCAGCCCCCGCGCCGGCCGCGCGCAGCCGCAGAGCAGACGCTGCCGGGAGCGAGGGCCCGGAGGCGGGGCGAGCGGCTGTGGGGCGGAAGTCCGCCGCCTTGCTCGCTCCTGGCTCTTCGCGCCGCCTGGCCCCACCGCCCGCGGGCACCGGAGCTAGCTCCGCAGCGGGTGAGTGACTGCGGCCGCCGGCGCCCTGCCCCCGCCACGGGCCCGGGTCCCCGTCCCGGAACCTGCCGCCGTCCTCCGACCCCATCGCGTCCCGCCCCCTGACCCCTCAGGCCCGCTTCCCGTCCCACCCATGCGGGACCTCTGTCCCCTGACTTGCAGAGTGGACTGGGACGCCGCCCTCCTACCTGTGGGAAAGTCCCCGTCTTCCGACAGGCGGTGGACACCACCCTCTCTGACTTTTGGGACACCTCTTCCCTGGGACTAGTGTGGGGACCATTTCTCTCTGATTAGTGTGGGGCACCTCCCCCCTCTGCTTCGTGTGGGGACCATCCCCCTCTGATTAGTGTGGGGACCATCCCCCTCTGATTAGTGTGGTGACTATCCCCCTCTGATTAGTGTGGGGCTACCCCCACCCTGATTAGTGTGGGGCACCTCCCCCCTCTGATTAGTGTGGGATGCCTCCCCCCTCTGGCTACTGTGGGGCACGCGGAATGACCCCCTCCCACCACCCTCTGACTTCAGATACCCCTCCTCTGGTCTATGCAGGGCCTCTCTGGACTGATAAGGGAATTTTCTCCGTCTTACTGGCACTTTGTCACACCTGTAACCGGGGAAGCTTCCCCACCCCATCCCAGTCCTTGCTCTCCCTGCCCTCATCCAGTTTAGAGCCTTCCTCCAGGCAGCACAGCCCAGTCTCATCTTTCTGCATGCAAACGATTTGCCCTCCCCACGGTACCTGTCTCACACCCCTGCTGCCCTCCGGTCTGGATTCTCTCATCCCCCTGGACTGGTACCTCCTTGCCCGTCCATGTTGCCTGGTGCCTTTGCTTCTGCCTCCGAATGGTCTTTCCCTTGCCTTCTGTATCCCTAGGCTTGGCACAGAGCACCTGTGACCACTCTAACGTCCGCCTCCAGCGGACACCTCTCTCCCAGGCACCTTTCCGCCTTAGTGGCCCCTGTCTCCATAGCAGTCTCAGTGCCCAGCTCCATTTCTCATTCTCTTCTTGGGGTTGTATGCGCAAGTCTTTCCTGCCACATTTTCAACAAAGCAGAGGTTTGGGAACGTGAGTCTTTTGGTGTCAAGTGAATCTGGCTAGCCCTCCGGTGTAAGCGCCCAAACTTGAAACAAGTGTCAGGTCCTAGAAGGCTCCTGAAAGGAAGCTGGTGCTGCAGCCCTTCTGGAGCCGCCACGTCTCCCAGCTCCTCCTCCCTCTCTGAGGAGGCTTGCTGAGAGAGGTCCCTCCGGTCCTGGGCCACAGACCCTCCCTCCAGCCCCACCCCAGGCCTCTCAGCAGGATAGTCTGGCTGGAGGCTGTGGAATGGCTGTGGGCTCCTCCCCATGCTCCTCCCTGCTGGCCTCAATGAGCCCTCTATCCCAGCCCAGGCCCTTGCTGAGAGGCACATTGAAGGAGCCAGCCCTTTCCCCTCTGGATGCGGCGAGAGTTTCCTGTTGGGGCAGCCCCAAGCATCTTCAGGGCCAGGACTCAGGTGAAGCATGGATTTGTCCAGGCACTGTCCCAAATTCTAGGTCTTCTGTCACTTTTTCATGTCCCAATGAATCTGATCACAAAAGAGAATGACATGTCACAAGGTGGTGGAGGAAACCGTCCACTTGCAGTGGGATAGGACCCCTGGACCCTGGGACCCCCCTCACTGGAGGGGCACATCTGCGGTTTGACGATTCTGTTCGCCAGAGGTCTCTTTTCTTGCCCTGAGGCTATACCCATATCTTCCTAGCCCGTGGCAGCTTAGTAAATGTGTTGTCAGCTCCTGGTACTCCACCTCACTGTGCACCTGAGCTTCGGAGTACTGAGTCCCCCCTTCCTAACTCCCCTCTCCCTAACCCCCTCCCT
>PVKP010039251.1:0-20287 GCA_004027715.1 Plecturocebus donacophilus
TTTTCTTTCTTTTGCTATTTCTTTCTTTCTCCTTTTCTCTCTTTTTCTAAAAAAAAAAAAATTTTTGAAGAAATAATGGCCAAAATTTCCAAATTTAAAAAAAGAAAACTATAAACTCACAATCTAAGAAGCTCAAGACATTCCAAGTAAAATACACACATATGCACACACACACACACACTCCCCCCAAATTGTAATCAACACTGTTGGAAAACCAGTGATGATCAGAAAATCTTAAAAGCAGAAAGAAAAGGCACACTATGTTCAGAAGAACAAAGGATAACCGCAACGTTCTTATCAGAAACTGTTCTGGCTAGAGACAATGGAATGACAAATACCTCCTCTTTAGAAAGGCCTCGCTGACCTTCCTAGGTAGATCCCCAAATGCTCCCCTCCACCTACTGTATCACACTCTGTGTTCTTACCTCGCTTTCATTATTGGCTTGCTTGTGGTATCTCTCCCCTCTAAAATGTAACCTACAAGAGGGTAGGAGCTTTGTCTCGTCACTGCTTTATGCTCAGTGCCAAGAACAGTGCCTGGTATTTAGTAGGTGCTCAATAAATAACTGACAAAGTAAGTAATGCCTTCAGTCAGAAGAGTATGAAGGCAGAGAGCAGTAAAGCATCCTTGAACTACTAATGGTTCAGCACAATGAGAGCCCAAGATGTGTAGTAGCAAGTGGGAGGAGATAACCCTGGAGTGTTGACAGATATCAGGCCATACAGCAATTTGTAGGCCACGCTGTGGGACCTGGGCTTCGTTCTGCAGGCAGGGATTTTAGGCAAGGAGTGTTAATGTTCTATTTGCACTTTAGAAAAACAGCTCCTTGTGTCAGATGAATTAGAGGAGTGAGTTTGAGAGCAGGGGAAAGGCGAGAGCTGGTATAGACCTGCGGAGAGTAGAAGCCGAGGGGATGGGCCAGGTCTAGAAAGCTTTTTAGGAGGAAGAGTGTTCGGGCGTTAGTGACCAGCTGGCTGAAAGGGGTGAAGGGGCAAGTTTTGACTTGTGTTATTGGGTGGATAAGGAATACAGAAAGCAAAGGAGATTTTAGAAAAAATATGGTATATTCATTATCTATTGCTGTGTAGCAAATTACCCCAAATCTTAGCAGCTTAAAACAACAAATCTTCATTATCTCACAGTATACATGGGTCGGCATTCAGGCTTAGCTGACTGCTTCTGGCTCAAAGTCTCTCGCAAGGCTGCAACCGACGGGTTGGCCAGGGCTGCAGTCATCTCAGGACTTAAATGGGGAGAGCTCCTCCTCCAAGCTTACTTCTGTGGCTGTTAGCAGGTCTCAGCTACCATGACTGTGGGCTAGAGAAATCAGTTCCTTGCCACCTGGGCCTCTCCGTGGGACAGTTTACAATGATACGGCAGGTGGCCTCTCTCCGAGTGAGTGAGCAAGAGAGTGAGAGAAAGCACCCCAAGACAGAAGCCACAGTCTTTTTATAACCCAATATTAGAGGTGACATGTCATCATTTCTGCCCTATTCTATCTGTTAGAAACAAGTCACTAGGTGAGGTCACACCCCATTGTGTGTGAGAGGGGATTACACAAAGGCTATGAATACAGGAGGTAGGGATTATTAGGAGTGTCTCAGAGACAATCAGCCACAGAGTGCATTTGGATACGGTGAATTTGTGGACTCTAGGACCTCCTAGTTGGGGATACTCTGGGTGCAGATGGAAGTGTAGATGTGGGGCTCAGGAACTAACCCCTCTTGTTGTAATGTAGTTTGGAGCCTTTGCATAAATTTATAATTAATGGCTCAGGAATCTCCCCAACTTGATTTGAAGCTTCTAGAGGTCAGGAATGAAGGACAGATATCTTTAAATCCCCAAGGAAGCTCCTCAAGTAGGAGGTGCTCAAAACATAATTGCTGATTGAATTACTTGGGGAGGTAGAATGACACACAGTTGAAAACTCTCTCTCCGTTTAACAATTCCTGCTCTGTTAGAGGGACTTGGAAAGAGGCTTTTCCCTTTCTAAGCTGCACGTTCCTGGTCTGCACAAAGTGGGTTTTCAAAAAAAAAAAAAGGTAAAGCCTTTTCCCTGGGAACCCCATATACCACATAGGTAAAAGGTAAAATTTGGTCTGATCAGGTTGGCCTCCCCCTTGGGACCCCAAAAAAGAACCCCATTTTGAAAACCACTGGAAGAAGTAAATTTCTGATTTTCTGCGAACTGGGACATTGTGTGATTTTATGACAAGATCAACTCTACATATCTCCCAGTTCTGTGATTCTGTTTATTCAGATCCATTGATGCTACATATTTTATTGGACTTTTGAAAAGAAAATCATGCATATTTCCTTGACTTATGAAAAAATGTCATATCTGGCTTTCATTAAGCACTTTCTATGTGTCAAGCATTGTGCAAAAAAATGTATATTGCATTATCTTTATTTGCTCTTATCTCCCCTACTGGAGTGTAAGACTTTGTCTAGTTCACTGTTGTATTTCCAGCAGCTAGAATAGTTCTTGGGACATAGAAAGCATTCAATAAATATTTTCTGGGCCTGGCACTGTGGCTCATGCCTGTAATCCCAGCACCTTGGGAGGACAAGACAGGTGGATCACCTAAGGTCAGGAGTTCGAGACTAGCCTGGCCAACATGGTTGACCCCCAACCTGGGAGGCGGGGGTTGCAGTGAGCAGAGATGGTACCATTGCACTCCAGCCTGAGCAGCAAGAGAGAGACTCTGTCTCAAAAAAAAAAAAAAAAATTAATGGTTGTTGACATTATCAACAACCCTGACAGATAGCTATTGTTATCTTCATTTTCCAGATGAGATCACTGAGGCTCAGAGTAGCTAAGCACCTTACCTAGAGTCATCTAGCTAGTATAAGGGACTGAGCTGGGGTTGGAGCCCAGGTCTTTCCGACTCCAAAGCATTCTGTACAAGACCCAGCATATTCAAAACCATGCACCCAAGTTTAGGTTCTGGAAAATCCCATGCCACTGGTGAGTGCAGACCAGTAGGGCTGATGAAGCTTTACTGCTCCAGCTCCCAGCATTCCCAGCTTTATATTCATGAAACCACATTGAACTGGGAAGAGTCCACCAGGCTGAGAAAGTACAAAATATACCAAAAAGTAAGAGTTGATGACTAAGGATGATAAGCATCATCACCAGAGCCTCATCAACATCACATGTCTCCAGCCAGGTCTGAAGTTAGACAGATGATGTCACCAAAGTCTCTAAAAGGCCTCATCACTCACTTCCACTTGTCATATATTATTAAGCAGATCTATAATACATGTAACATTTTCTACTGAATTTCCATTTCTTTCTTTTCATGACTAAGGAAAGAAAAATAGAGTGAGGATGACTTTTCCCAACTTTTCATCCTTATTGCCCTTCATTGAAAAATAACTTCATCTTGAATCACCCCCCAAAAATGGTCATTCAGGCTCTAATTTCATTAATAAGGATGGAGCTACAGTTTAATAATTATAATTTAACCTATGCATATTCTATATAGACAAGTAAATGGATTTCCCTCATCCTTCCTCCTTGAATCCACAGAAGAGGGGAGTCTACAACCCTTTTTCTTTTTTCTCTTTATTCTCCACATTATTTTTTGAGACTTGGGGTTCTATTAATTATGTTAGAAACTTTCTGCATTATCACTTCTGTAGCGATAATGAGAGTCCTCTGGAGAATCGGAAGTCCTTGTCATCTGAATTAGAATTTCATTAGGGGCAGCAATCTCAAGGATGAGCAAAAGTTATCCAGATGGAGTTGTTTTAGGCAGAGAGAACAAGATGCTCACGAGTGGCTGGCCCAGATTGTAGGGTCTGTAAGGAATGAAAAGAAACCAGAATGGATGGAAGACAAAGCCTCACCCAAGGCAGCGTGCTGGCTTTGAGAGCAGGCGTGAAGCAAATGGTGCTCAAGACCTCCAACTGTGCTGGGCGTTCACACAGGACCCCTGCGCTTAGAAGGGCTCTGAGCTTGAGTTAATGTGCCTATGGTGAAACTCTTCATCATTTTTGAACAAAGGGACCCACATTTTCATGTTGCACTAGGTCACGCAAACTGTGTAGTCAGTCCTGCTTGGGTGTAAAAGCCAGCTCTGTCATTTACTAACTGGCAAGGCGGTCTCTGGGAAATCCATTGGCCTTCCTGAGATTCAGCTGCTTCTTCTGTAAAGTGGAGTACATAATCCCTCCTTCAAATACGCTGTCATGAGGATTCAATGAGACTATGAATAATCAGGGCTTTGTATAGTAATGGGTGCCCAGTAGGGGCCTAATCAGTGTTACCTTCTTCTTAACTGAGAGGGTATATCTGAATCACCTGGGGAATTTGCTTTTTTCAAAATTCATTCACCTGGGTTCTGCTCTGAGCACTTCTGACTTTGTAGGGATGTAGTGGGGTTGTGTGTGTTTGTTTTTTGAGACAGAGTCTCATTCTGTCACCCAGGCTGAAGTGCAATGGTGCCATCTTGGCTTACTGCAAACTCCGCCTTCTGAGTTCAAGCAATTCTCCTGCTTCAGCCTTCCGAGTAGCTGGGATTACAGGCAGGCGCCACCATATCCAGCTAATTTTTGTGTTTTTGGTAGACACAGAGTTTCACCATGTTGGCCAGGCTGGTCTCGAACTCCTGACTTCAGGTGATCTGTTCTCCTCAGACTTCCAAAGTGCTGGGATTACAGACATAAGCCACCGTGCCCGACCAATGTGGTGGTTTTGAAAGGGTTCCTTGTATGACACTGATGTATACCTCAGATTCGCAAAAGCAGCCTTAGGTTCTCAGAGAGCTAGCTAAGAAGCCACTTTGTAAAGGAGAGCAGAAGAAAAGGCAGAGGGAGAAATCAATGGACTACTACTCATCCTCAACATCATAAAAAACCTGTTAAAGAAGAAAGAAGTCATCAACTTCACAGCCCTTCAGATGACAAAGATGGTGCTGAAATGCACTGTGGGAATTCATCCCATTATCAAGGTTCCTATAAAATTTCCTGCTGTCCATTTGGTCTGACAAGTACACCCAGAGGAAGAGGGGCTGTGGACAAGAGAAGCCAAGGTCAAGGCCAAGGTTGGGGACTGAATTTGAATTCATTTTCAACTTAATGACCCTAATACCATACTCAATAGAGAGAGTAATTCTGAATTGTGTTTATCTTGCCCAGATTTTAGGCTTCGACATTCTTCTAATGAAAAATCTGAAGCCTATACTACTTGAAGTAAATGCAAATCCCAGTATGAGAATCGAACATGAGCACGAAGTAAGTATGTTGAGCATTTCATTGACTATGTTGCCGTATAGCTGAATATTCCTACCCTCATGCTGCTCACTTAACAAAACAAGACTGAACATTCTCAAATTGTCATAGCCAAATTCTGCGCAAGTCAAATCATTTCAGTTTTGTTGAGCTCTGAACATAGACTATTAATACAAGACCTATCTGACCTGCGGTAACTTCCCAGCATGCCGTTTTTCTAATTTTTAAGGTCTGGAAACTTAGAAGCAGCTGAGCCTTCCCATCAGTTTTGACATGAACTAATTAGTTAACCTCAGGAGATGAACTAATTGAAACTATATGAATATGATTTAGTCATGTTGTCATACTTGAATCACTAAGATAAACAGTACATTTAACAGTGGTTCTATATTTCTCCCCTTCCCCCGAAGAAATGCATTTAAAAAAAACTGGAAGGAAATACAACAGATATCAGTATTGGGTTTAGGGGAGATTATTTGGATTATTTTAGTTTTCTTAACCCCTTTCTATATTTCTTAATTTTCTCCAATGAGCATGTATCATTTTGATAATTAGAAAAACATAGTGCTATTTTTTCTCTTCATATATTTGGTTAATTTATAAAAGGAAATTGATCTTCTTAAAGTAGTATAAAGGAAGTCTGTAAAAATTTTCTTCTATAGATTAGGATAAGCAAAATTGAATAGTATAACCCCTGGAGCTAGCGGGAGGATTGGATGCTGATAGCCACTTGGCACTGAATCACGGTCTCCACTGTGACACAGAATCCTTACCCATTCAAGCTTTCTCCAGGGGTGTTTGAAAATGTCCCCAGCCTCGTTGATGAAGAAGTGAAAGTGGCTGTGATCAGAGACACTCTGCGCCTCATGGACCCACTCAAGAAGAAAAGGGAGAACCAGTAAGTGTTTTTTTATGTCATTCCTTTCTATCAGCTCTGCTTCCTAACTCTGCTTCATATCCTAAGCAGATAAATTCTTGGAACCTCTTACCATTGTGAGCGAGATTTACATCTTAAACAATTCTAATAAAATATGTTCGTTTTATAAATATCAGCCCCCAAACAACCAGTGACTCAAATCGGGAGTAATCTGACAAATGGGCTTCCGTTGATGAATTTCTATAATCCAAATCTGGAATGTCTCTTCTAAGAAACCATGCTCCCTCAAGGACAGGCCTCCCACTCGCCTGCTATTTTCACATAGTACTTCTCTTTGAAATCCTCAAGCACAGGAGAAGCACAATAAAATGCAGGAGAAGAGGGCCACAGGTAACTAGGACATGGTAAGAGTTTCTTCCTTTTTATTTTCTTTATGTTTACACTCCTGCAGTAGAAACTTTTCGTTTCAAAATTGGCAGACCCCACTTAATGACAGTTCTATGATATTTACAACAGTTATAATTCTGCTTCGTCACCACCCACTCAGTGGCACATGACATTGCCTTGTTGGTGGATGTATGTACTCCGCCCTCCCTCTGTGGAATCACCCCAGAAATGAATGATATTTCACTTGGGTATGCTGTTTGTTTTGTTTTTACCACATTCCAGGCTCTCACAAAGTAAGGGTTGAGTACGTATCATTGTGTTAGTGTTTCAGGAAGAAAAATCAAAGACAGGCATCTCGAATAGCACTTCTCGTACCTCTAGACAAATCAGATTGACCCTAATGTGCGCAGACAAGTAAAGCACTTGTCAGTAATTGTTCAAGACCGGGAGGAATGCAGAATTCCCCAAGCACGTGGTGCAGGTTCCTCTGCCAAGGCTTCTCACCACCTGGGCTCAGGTCCAAATATCACCCTATGGTAGCGCTTCTCATGCTTGGCTGCACGTCAGAACCCTCTGGACAGCTTTCAAAAATACCAATGGTAAAGTTCCCACTTCTAGAGGTGCTGATTTTGATTGGCCCGGGTTGAAGGCCTGGCCACGGAAAGTTTCCCGGTTCCCTAGGTTATTCTACTGTGCAGCCAAGGTTGAGTGCCACTGCCCTGCAGGAAATATTACCCTGAAGACGTTCTGGTCATGTTCTGAGTCAGGCTGGATGGCGCCTGCCCGGCTGAGTTCTTCTCAAGAGTGTTCTTGATTGTGTGAGGCACAGATTGCCGCTGTTGGCAAGGCTCAGCTGAGAATGTTTACCTGTAGCTTGTAAGGGCCAATCCTGCCAGGTGTGGCTTCCACTGGTGAGTGTTTCAAAGCTGTCCTCTGAGCAGCCTAGACCCGATGGCAGCCAAAGAATGTGTTCACCAGTACATATATATCTGCAGCTGCTTTCTTTAGCAATCTCAAAGGAAAAGCAGTGGATTAGTTGCCATTTGGTCAGAATGACTGCAATAAAACTCATTCCTCAAAAATCTATTCTCTAATAGTTATTGGTCTCGCCAGCAAAACCTAGGTTCTGAGAAACTGTATGGTACTGTCAGGAGATTTGGGTAGCGGTGTATGCCAGTATGACATGGCAGTACAGTTTTTGTAGGATGACCTTGACATATCAGTATTCTTAGTCCTTTGGTGGCAACAAGAAATTCAAGAGCCATTGTATGGCCTGAGTCTTTTTAAGCTCTGCCACCTAAACATGAAGGGATAGAGGGTTCTGCTGTATTTTCATTAAATGACATTGAAACAAAATTAGTTTTATTTTTCTTGTTCTAGTTGCTTTTCTTTACCTACACCTATATAATCCATAGGCGCTGCATTCTGTGTGATCTGTCTGAGCTACAGGCCTAGAATTTAATAATAATGAAACATAAGACCATTGGGAAGGATGGGAAAGGTATTTTACAACTTATCAAGTCATAAATAGCAGCACCTCATTTTTAATTTAAAAAGCATTGACTTTTTTATTGATAACCAGGAACAGTGAGAAGTTGGAACCTGACTTTTATTCTAATATAAAACCCTTCATCTCATCCTCTTCTTACCTACAATGTAAAGGTAGATGATAATAGCTCAATGCCATTTACTGATACTTTGTCTTAATTTCACCTTTTTTTAAAAAAAACTCAGCAAGGATTATCCATGAAAGTACTTTGTAATGCATGAAGTGTGTTTATATGTAAGGGATTATGATCATTTTGATAAATTTACCATGCAGAGGAAAAGGCTGAAATTATTCTCAACTCCTTTGTGTAGAAATGTTTCCAAATAAGTTGAAAAGTTACCCAGTTTATGCTGCACAGTGTTGTAGTACTGAATCCTGTGTCTAAATCTGAGACTGTGTCACTCCAACTGCGTAAAATGATGTCAGGTGGACTTCCAGGCTAGAAGGTACCTTTAGAAGCCAGGGTTTCTAGCATTTGCACAGAATCTGACCTGTTTTTTTTTTTTTTTTAAAACAAATGGAATCCCAGCCTTTCTCTTCAACTGTTTAGCAAGAGAGCGTCTGAAGTATCTGTCCATCATTAGTTATTTCTTGAGAACAGTTTGTCAGCAAGACTGTTGAAGTGGGTCTTCACTTCGTCACACAGACTAAAGAAAAAAAGTAGATACCCTGAACTCCTCATCTCCCCAGACTTCTCTGGACAGGTGCAGAGGAGACATCAGAAGGGGCCCCAGACCTGTGTCCATGTGTCGTGCGTCCCTGCCACCTCTGGGTCTTGTAGCCTGGGGTCAGTTTCTTGGGGGACTGATAGTAGTCCTCAGGCTCTACTGGGGGACAAACTTGATGCTGCTACACCCACCTTGGCATAGTTTAGAGTGCCTTCTCTAGAGCTAAAGAGCCTGAGATTCCAGTCCTGACTCTCTCACCAACTGGTGGTGAGTCCTTGGAGATGTTGTGTAGCTGTTTTGAGCCTCAATATCCTTTTCTATAAAATGGGGATAATGATGTTCAAATCAACAATGAGAGGCCAGGCACGGTGGCTCACACCTGTAATCCCAGCACTTTGGGAGGCTGAGGCGGGTGGATTACTTGAGGTTAGGAGTTCAAGACCAGCCTGACCAACATGGTGAAACCCATCTCTACAAAAAATACAAAAATTAGCTGGGTGTGGTAGTGCATGCCTGTAATCCCAGCTACTTGGGAGGCTGAGGCACAACAATCACTTGAACCTGGGAGGTGGAGATTGCAGTGAGCTGACATTGTGCCACTGTACTCCAGCCTGGATGACA
The DNA here is from genome assembly GCA_004027715.1 of Plecturocebus donacophilus. NCBI lineage: Eukaryota > Metazoa > Chordata > Mammalia > Primates > Pitheciidae > Plecturocebus > Plecturocebus donacophilus. The sequence goes on from PVKP010039251.1 coordinate 9,339, forward strand.
GAGTAAGACTGTGTCTCAAAAAATAAATAGAAATAAAAATAAATGAGAAAAACTTTTAATGTACAGTAGGCACTTGATGATACTGAGTTTACTACTCAACAGTGAAATGACATGAAAGAAAAAACAATGCTTAGTTGTTATTCTCTTTCCTGGTATACTTAAAGTAGATTTTTAAAGTTTAAAACCAATAATGTATCCTAAAAATGAAGCTGCTTAATTACTGTGGACTAGAATCAACATTGGAGCTGGTTACCAATGGAAGCTTCTGTTTCCACGTAGCAAGATGTCACTGGCTGTTGTTTGTTTCATGTGTTAGGAGAAATTACCTTTGGCTCCTGAAGGAGGAAAACATCTGTCATATGTGAACTATTTTGGCAAAGGTAGTGTTTTGTAATATTTAGTGACTCAATTGACTTTCTTACTAGGGTTCTGTGGAGACTCTTTAGGGACACGGGAAGGAGGAGGCTTATGGGGTGGGATTCTGGAAACATTATATAAATGGAGGTAAAATTCACATATGATAGACTGAACCATTTAAAAGCATACAATTCAGTGGCATTTAGTACATTCACAAAGTTGTGCAACCATCACTGCTAGCTAGCTCCACAATGTTCTGCCACTCAAAAAAGAAACCATCAAGCAATCATTCTCTATCCCCAACCCCACACCTCCAAGTCCCCAGCAACCACCAGTCTGCTTTCTGTCTCTATGGGTTTAGCTATTCTGGATATTTCATCTAAATAGAATCATACCATATGCAGTCTTTTGTGATCAGCTTCTTTCACTTATTATAGTATTTTCAAAGTTCACCCTTTTTGTGACATGTGTCAGTATTTCATTCCTTTTTACAGCCGAGTAATATTCCATAAGATGATAGACCACATTTAGTATTCGTCAGCTGATGGACATTTGGGTGGATGCCATCTCTTTTTCAGTCAGAGGGATGCTACAATTATCTATTTCATATGTTGGCACTCTACATTAGATTCCTTAGATTTCATTTGAAGAAAGGGGACTAGAGAAGTTTTCTATGAGAAGTTTTTCCTGCCATGAGAAGTTTTTAGAACCCCTGTTTTCATCCAGTGTCCTCATTTATTGCTAAAATCACATACCTTAGAACTCATCATTCTAGTCAGTTCCCTGGTTCAAGAATCTCCCTCTGAAGCATCACTGATAGAGGAGTGGCATGTGTCCTGGCAAGACACCAGACTTGGTATCAGTCAGGCCTAGGATCATGTCCTTAATCTCTGATCATTGCACTATGAGCTTGGTGGTCAAGTCACTTTGGTCTGATCATGTCTGTAAAATGGGAATCAAAGTACCTCCTTGGCTGGATTGTCATGGTCGTGATATGAAATGACACCTGTGAGAGAGCCCCATGGAATCCGAGAGCATTAGACAACAGCTAGTTCTTAGGGTCACCAGGTCATCAATCAGGCTTTCCTTTAAAATCATGCCGATGGTGACAAACAAGTCACCAGCTCTTGAGGCAAGCTGTTTGGGTTGTGGATACAATGGTTCTGGCCCCCTGAGTCATACATGGGGAAGCTACGCTGGTGGGAGGTAAGAAACTTAGCCCAAGTCCCAAAGCCAGTGAGAGGCAGACTCGAACTGGGCCCTGGGCCTGCCTTCTACACCAGTGTTCACCTGGCCATGAGGCTGCCTTGTTCTCCAGTTTCCACTTTCAATTCAAAGCTTAACTTTGAAGATAACCAAAAAAAAAAAAAAGAATAATCAATGGAAAATTCTCCTGTTACTAAAGGTATTTGGGCAGCCTAAGTCTTTCTTTCTAAACCTTCCATCAGAGGCAGAAGTAAATAAATCGCAGTCTCAGGTATTCTTAAAACAAGGTGCTTATTCCATCGATTGATTAATTTTTGGCTCCCGGGGGAACCATTTTACTCGTATTGGGTTCCTTTTCCTGAAAGTAGATATTTCAGGGAACTGGACTCCTTTCTCAAGAATCATAACCATTCAGGACCCCAGTGTAATATAAATGAAGGCAGAGACAGGCTTGGAAAAATCGGAGGGGGTTTTATTGATATCACGACGCCACGCAATGTCTAGGAGCTGGCTTATGGACTTCTTGCCTCTTATTGAAAGATATATATTTGGAACATGACTTATATAAGGCCCAGAAGCCCCCTTTTTCCACAGTAACATTTCACAATCCTCTCCCGGTTTCATTTACTTCCTGTCACCATAACAACCAGGTTTGCTGTAAAGACAGGAGTCAGCCTGCCAAGCAGCTGTGGTCCTAATTCAGAGGTGTTTGTCCACTAAAGGTTTTATTGGACGCTCAGGCTTTACTTCTTACCTTGACTCCAAGCACATCTCTTGGGCCCTGTGCCATGTTTAGTGTCTGTAGATGAATCCCCAAATCTGGTAGATTCTATGTAGAATCTGGAATAAAGGTGAAACAATCTCAGGGAACAGAGAACAAAGAATCTCCCAGTGGACTCTGTTTTGTGGCTGGGCCTTATCATACAACCAAGGAATGTGGCTTTGTCCAATCCTGGAGAAGACTGGAGAAACTGTAATCAGAAATCCTCCAGACCCAGAACCCAGCCCCTTAAATTGGTGGCACCTGTTATTGAAGTCCCCTCAAAAATAAGGAAGAGGAGTTCTTAACTATCTAGATTAAGCATGCTGTCATAAATGTAGAACATGATCTTTCTGACTGGAGAATAGATTCTTCCAGGAGAATCATCCGCCATTCTGCTGAATGGCCCATTCATGTGTACTGCTGACCTTTGGTTGAAATTCTGGGCTCAACTTATTCCTTAGGTGATATGGTTAGGCTCTGTGTCCCTACCCAAATCTCATCTCGGATTGTAATCCCCACAAGACCTGGCGGGAGGTGATTGGATCATGGGGGCAGTTCCCCCATGCTGTTCTTATGATAGCAGGTGAGTTATCATGAGATCTGATGGTTTAAAAGTATGTGGCAATTCCCCCTTCTCTCTCTCTCTTTCCTGCTACCTTGTGAAGAAGGTCCTTGCTTCCCTTTTACCTTCCGCCACGATTGTAAGTTTCCTGAGGCCTCCCAGTCATGCTTCCTGTTAAGCCTGCAGAACTGTAAGTCAGTTAAACCTCTTCGTCATAAATTACCCAGTCTCAGGTAGTTCTTTATAGCAGTGTGAAAACAGACTAATACATGAGGGTTCAATCAGGAACCCTGATCCTACAGACAAGCACACATTGACCCTAAGCACGTTTGAAGATTTTACATAAATAAAAGTCTGGGCCACAGAGAAATGAATAGTTGCATATTTATTTGCTTCATTTGCACCATGTGTGGATTACAGAAACAGATATTCATTTATTTCCATTGTTTATTGAGCACTTACCGTGTGCCAGGGGAAGACTGCAGAAGTGAATTAGATAGCCAGCCAGTAGGGGTGGCAAGACCCATGCATCAATATCTGTAAGCTGGAATGTGCTAAGTATGGCAAGCATAAAGACAAATTGCCAAGAGGAAAGTGTCGGGGGGTGAGGTTATTTCCTGATGAGAAGAACTTTTAAAAACCTGACAAGGAGGTGGCACTTGAGCTGAAGTTTAAAGCATGAGTAGGATTTAAAATATGAAAATGAGGGGAAGGAGGTCCCTGGTAAAGGAAACAGGAGGTCCATGGTGAAGGAAACAAAGGCACCAGTTCCTTTTGGGGGAGCCAGATAGGCAGGAGGGACGTGTGCATGGAGTGGATTAGGAGAGAGGAAGGTGGGAACTATATGGAAACCCACGGCCAGAGGTTTATGGCCTTGAATGTCAAGTTAAGAAATTTGAGGCTAGGCATGTTGGCTCACGCCTATAATCCCAGCACTTTGGGATGCCTAGGCAGCAGATCTTATGAAGTCAGGAATTCGAGACCAGCCTGGCCAATATGGTGAAACCCCGTCTCTACTAAAAATACAAAAATTAGCCAGGTATGGTGGTGGGTGCCTGTAATCCCAGCTACTTGGGAGGCTGAGGCAGGAGAATCACCTGAACCCAGGAGGCAGAGGTTGCAGTGAGCCGAGATAGAACCATTGCACTATAGCGTGGGCAATAGAGGGAGACTCAGTCTCAAAAAAAGAAAAAAGGAAAAGAAATGTGAACTTGGTTTTATGTGTGATTTTTTTTTTTAACTCTCCTCTAATGAATGTGCCACAGTCTTTATTCTGAATCCTTGGCACAATGTTCAAAACCTTTTTTCTTTCTTCCAACTTTTATTTCAGGGTCAGGGGATATATGAGCAGGTTTGTTGTGGAGCTGTTTTTCTATCTGGAATGCATGAAGTCCTGAAGGGTATCTGTGATTTTGTGCCTATGTGTATTTTTTCTGGAGCAAAGGCCAGAAGTTTCACCATATTTTCAAAAAGTGAAAAAGCAAACTGTCATCCTATTATCACTGGAGGCTATAAAAAGCCACAACAACTTGTCCCAGGTTCCTGGCTTCAAGATACACTGTGTTCCCCATACCTTGAAAGATCTCGGGTTTCAGATGATAGCAAACTAGAAAAATGTGCATACATTTTCAAATGTGAGCAGGCAGGAGATGACTAATGATAAGTGCATTATTTTATGTGCAAAAAGTAAAACCAGACAACTCTCTTCCATTTGAAAATGTATAAGCATTAAGTCAGAAGTAACCAGCAAAAGCCTTATTTGTGGGAAGACTGTTGAGAGGGAACCATTTCCAAGACGTATGGGGAAGGTGGAATTTCCTGAGCTGATGTGAGAGGGCCATTAGACAGGAGCTGAGCCCCTCCGCCAGCAGGTAGCCATGCTTTCCCTCTTGCCATACATGGAGCAGATGGGAAACTAGGTGAGCATATGGCCAGTCAGTCATCATCACGGGCAAATGGCAGTGCTGAATTCTTTGTGGGCCCTTCCAAAGTTATTCCAGGTAGTGACGAGGTAGCAAATGTGTTTGGAAATTTCCTTAGGAGTTGCACCAGTGAGCCTTAAATGTTTGTGTGCTTTTAGAATCAGCAGTTTTTAGCCTAGAACACAGCACATGCTAGGCTTAGGAGACCAAGATCAGTGCCACTTGGTCTCAGAAAAGTCCCTTAGACTTTCTTGAGTTTAGTTTCTTCATTAGGAAATAAAGAGAGTAATAGTTTCTGCTCTGCCTGGTTCACAAGGGAGTGTTTATTTTTTCTTTCTTTCCTTTCCTTTTCTTTTTTTTTTTTTTTTTGAGATGGAGTCTTGCTCTGTCACCCAGGCTGGAGTGCAGTGGTGCAATCTTGGCTCACTGCAACCTCTGCCTTCTGGGTTCAAGCAATTCTCCAGCCTTGGCCTCCTGAGTAGCTGGCATTACAGGCACGCACAACCACACTGGCTAATTTTTTGGTATTTTTAGTAGAGACAGGGTTTCACCATGTTGGTCAGGATGGTCTTGAACTCCTGACCTTGTGATCCGCCCACCTCAGCCTCCCAAAGCACTGGGATTACAGGCATGAGCCACTGTGCCAGGCCGGGAGAGTTTCTTGAGTGTGACTATGTATAGCATGGTGATAAATGTTCACATGTACTCCCAGTTAATCCTCACACAAGATCTGCAGTAGGGGCTATGACTACTTCTATTTCCTAAATGAAGACACCGAGGCTTGGAGAGGTTGAGTAGCATGGCCAAGTCCACCTGCTTATGAGAGACAGACTTAGATTTAAAGACAGGTCTGTCTAGCTCTTGCCCTGCAAGAGAACCAACATACAGGTATTCAGCACATTAAAGAGATGGGTGCCCGCAAGGTGTTAACATTCCCTGGTTGGGTTCATGCCTATCCAAGGCTCTTTCTCTCTCTCTAAACTTTGGCGCAGGGACTCATGTCTCTATCTCCAAGGCCAAGTGCAGAACCCAAGGAGGTGCTTATGAGTGAGGAAGGCCTGTGGCTAGTGAGGTGGTGGCTTTATTTTCAATAATGTTCACAACCAAAATGAATATAATGTAAGCCAGTGTACAAAGAAGAGTGACTTAAAGCAGGATCCCACATGAGATAAGAGAGACAGTCCCAGACAGAAAATTCCCCATGTGCAGTTATGCGTCCCAGACCTGGGAACAGGCAGAAGTTTCACGAGAAGATTGGGTGAGCTGGCCGGGTGCGGTGGCACATGCCTGTAATCCCAGCTCTTTGAGAGACCAAGGCGGGCAGATCACGAGGTCAAGAGATCGAGACCATCCTGGCCAACATGGTGAAACCCCGTCTCTACTAAAAATACAAAAATTAGCTGGGTTTGGTGGGCATGCCTGTAGTCCCAGCTACTCGGGAGGCTGAGGCAGGAGAATCGCTTGAACCCAGGAGGCAGAGGTTGCAATGAATAGGTTGAGTCATATGAAATTGCCTCTAGTAGACAATGTCTGGAATACAAGAATGGCAATGTCATATGATTAACCTAATAGTTGGCTGGGAATGGTCAAGACAGGCTTCTTAAAGAAGGTGGGGCTTGCATTAGCTTGGGCTTGGATAAGTAAGAATATATAAATAGGCTTGGGAGAGGAAGGATGGAGGCAGGAAGCAGGTGACAGGGGTGAGCGGGGTTGAGGAGGCACCAGTTGTGGGTCAGGACCACCCATCCTACTTCCAAAAGGGCATTTTGGGTTGGAGAAGACAGATGCTGCTTCCCTGCTGCCTGTTTCTTATTTAAATGTTTTCTTCATTATAAAAGTAATGTGTGCTTATTGTAGAAAAATTGGGAGGTACTGAGAAGTGCATAGCATAACATCTCCCTCAAAGTCAGCCACTCATAGGTAACCTTATTAACTTTTTACTTTATAAAAATAGTGTAATTTTCTTCTGTCATTTATAGTTAAAGCCATATGGTCTGTGTAATTTTGGTATGCTGTTTTTATTTTTCTCCTTTTTTTTTTTTTCCAGATGGGGTCTCTGTCACCCATCCTGGAGTGCAGTGGTGTGAGCTTGGCTCACTGCAGCCTCTGCCTCCCGGGTTCAAGTGATTCTCCTGCCTAGCCTCCTGAGTAGCTGGAATCACAGGCACCCGCCACCACACCTGGCTACTTTTTGTATTTTTAGTAGAGACGGGATTTCACCATGTTGGCCAGGCTGGTCTCAAACTCCTGATCTCAGGCGATTTGCCCGCCTTGGCTTCCTGAAGTTCTGGGATTACAGGCGTGAGCCACCATGTTTGGCCTATTTTTCTCCGTTTTATAAGGCAGTAGTTGCCCTTTCTTATTCACAACTCTTCGTGAACATCATTTTCATCAATGACTGGATCAGATTTGCCTTCCTATCGGGGAATGTTCAGTTCATTTCTAGCATCTATGCTTAAAGCTCTGTGTGCAATGAGAATGGTGTCGTAGGGTAGAGAGAGTCCCTGGGGCAGCAGGAATGGAGATCTCTGGTTTTCAACGTACAGTAGAAGAGCAGAGTGGGTGAGGGTTGGGGCCCGGGACTGAGACTCTTGGGGTAGATCTTGGCTCTGGCATTTGTCACCATAAATGGGGCAGAGACTCCCACTCTCTGTACTTTGGTTTTTTTCAATCCATAAAAGGGAGTTTTCAGTTGGGTGTTTTTAAACCTACAAAGCAATGAGAAGTTCTTAATTTGGAGAGAGGGAATATGTTGCTTATTCCTAAGAAAGTATTTGTCATGGAAAATATCCAATCTGAATGTATTTAAATAAATTGAACAATATATGTAACCTGGAGGTTTTTTTTTTCTTGAGGAAAAAAGTGTGGAGGAAGAGGTGGTAAAGTGGGAAGAGAACTACAGCAGTGCCAGGTTCATCTTTGACCGTGAGGATGGATTTGATTTTCTTCCAATGATCTGGTTAGATGATCAGAAATGAAAGATCAAAATGAAAGCCAGTTTCAGTCATCATTTGAAAGCCCTTGGTTATCACACCAAGTGTTTGGCAGTGTTCTCTAACTGCTTTCCTTCCTTTTCATGCAATTTCCATTTCTTCCTTCACTTCAAGCAGCCTAAGAGACCTCTGCAACTCTCATCGCAGAGGCTAATGGGAGAGCAGGGAGAGGGTGGAATTTGAGCAGTTCAGAGCAGGAGGGTCCACCCGGGGTCCACCCCCAGGCTCATCCTCTCTGGGCGTGCGTCTCATGGGTGAGAGTCAGCAGCCTTGTGTGTCTAGCTGTGGGGCTGGCTTTCCTGGAAGTGTAATTCCTGTCAGAGGGGATGCCTTTATTTACTTAGGATCATTTTCTTCCTCCAGACTGCACTGTGCCACTGCAGCAACATAGACCAGTCCTGAGAAACTGCTAACATGTGAATGAATGCAAGTATGCAGAAGTGCACGAATGAGTACTGAGGGCTTGCTACACGTAGGTCCTGTGCTAGAGGCTGGATCGGTGATGCCTGCAGCCTCTGTGAGGTACAGGAGGCAGCAGGAGCACCAACAGCCGGGTGAGCTAGGCCTGGGCATGAGGAGATGTGGGGCAGGAAGGAGGCAATGAGTAATGAAAATGCATGAGTTATAGCTTTGTGCATTGATACTGATGTACAGCAAAAGAAGCAAGTCATACAAGAACATCTCCAGTACAGTTCAACGAAATACAATTCAGAACAGGCAAAACTAAGCATTGTTTTATAGAGGCATAACCCTAAGTAGTAAAATACAAAGAAAAGTGAGAAGGAAGGATCAGAGAGTTTAAGGTGTTACTTCTGGGCGGGGATGGGCAGAGGGAGGTGTGATCTGAGAGGGTCACAGGTGGAGGCTGAGATCTGGCTATGTTCTGTTTCTTAACCCAGGTGGTGGCGGTATAGGTTTTAGAATTATTCTTTCAATGTATACATCTATGTTATACAGGCTTGTATATGTGTGATATTTGAAAATTTTACAGAAAAAAATAAAGAAGTCTAATGTATAATAGCAGGATCACAGAGAGAAAGCAGGGACGGTGTAAAGAGATGGGGCCAGAGCTGCAGGGCCAAATTAATAGGTCAGGCCAAGAATTTGGCTTTTCCTTCTAAAAGCAATGGACAGATTTTAAAAGCAGGCTGACACGATGAGGTTTATGTTTTAAAACCATCGCTTTGGATGCAGCATGAAAGCCAAACTGGGGTGAGGCAAGGGCGGAGCTGGGACAGTTCTGAGTTTTGGGAGATGTCGGTCGTGTGAGTTAGTGGCAGTAGTAGGGATGGAGAGAAGTGTTTGTATCAAGACATTTTTAGGAGGATGAAGGGACAGAGCTTGGTGATGGATCGGATCTGAGATGTGAGTGCGAAGGAAAGGGCTCAGGTTCAGCAACTGGGTGACTGTGGGTGCCAGTCATGAAGGTGCCACGACCTAGGAAAAGAACAGCTTTGTGAGGGCCTGATGAAGGACCTGAGACTTCCAGGGATATTATCTAATAGGTAGTTGGGTGCGTGGACTGTGGTCTCATGAGGGGGTGTGGCCCATTACAAGAATAATTGCTCCACAGAGTAGACCGGGACGGTTTGGTCCCCATGTATGGACTAGACACTGTCTATACCAAGTGATTTCGGTGGCCGCTGTGGTGAAGTGGGGTGAGCCCAGGACAGGAGGTCTGGGTTTAGATCCTGACTCTCGCTCCTCTTTTTGGCACATTCTTAACCCTGCTCCACCTTGGCATGCTCACAGAGCTGGGCCCCACCTGCTGGCTCAGTGGCTGGGCACAGAAACATCCTGTCTTCACGGTGCCTTTTGCATATTACCTCTGTTGTCTTAATTCACTTTTAGGCTTTTGGAGTTGTGCAAGTGCCTTGGGGACCTTAAGAAGCACTGGACCCCCATTGTAAGCGGTGCCCGTGCCTGGCAGGAGGAGTGGTTGAGGACTATTGAGTGGAGCAGGCAGTGAGGGTTTCTCTGGAGCACTTGCTTCTTCGAGCTTCCCCAGCCAGCCTCCTCTGCTCGTTGTCATTATAGCCACCATCACCCCACACACCTGTGCAGGGCTTGGCAGTTTAGAGTCATCTCAAACCGATAATCCTAAATAATATTCGCTCAACCACACAAAATAGGCAGGAAATGAGTCATTCTTCCCAGTTCACAGGCCAGGGAACCAAGACTCAGCATGGCATTTCACAAGCTTTAGGCTTTAGGACTCGTGTGTTGGAGGGCAGGTTGCTGGTGATGGAAACGGTTACCTGGGTCCAAATCTACTAGCTGAAGCCTCAGCTGGGGTCTGTTTCTATACACCATGACCTCTGTGAGGTGCCAGAGGAGAGAAAAGCTGGAATCTGTCCTCAGAGGCCTGATGAGGAGTGGGGACTGGAAATCCTCTGCCAGGAGGAAATGGTGGAGGCGCTAGGAATGTTTGGCTTGAAGAAAAAAAGACCCCAGGGGATAGCATTTCCATTTTTAGCTGGAAGGTGGTTATGTGGGAAAGGGGATGAAGTCTCTTCAGTCACCAACAGGCAGAACAAAGACCCATGACTGAAATTTGCAGAGAGATTTAAGCTCGAAGAGAGAAAGAAAACAGCAGCAGCAATGACTTTCTTTGCCTGGAATGGTAAAGGTTGCCTGAAAGGAGTAACAGGTTCCATGTAGCCAGAAGGGCCCTCACCAAGGCTGAATAGCCGTTTAGTCTCCTTATCTAGACAATGAGCATGCTGTTCCTACACTGCAGGTTGGTTGTGAGGATCTAAGAAGGTACCAAAGCACATCTCTGGGTATGCTTATTCCACAAGTAGCTACTGAGTTCCTGCTAGGTACATGGCATACGCTATCTGACTTAATTTTTATGGCAGGCCAGCCCCTAACATTTGTGGGGCCCAAGAAAGAAAACAAATTGAAACTTCAGCCTCCTTCCAGCCCCTCCTTCTCTTCCCACTCCTGACTCCATCCACCATGGCAAGGAGTGGGGTAGACACTACAGTTCACACATCCCTGCTCTGTCCACACCGACCCCACCCGTACCTGGCTATTCCTGGCCATCCTTCATTTCTAGGGAGAAGGCCCCAGAAGTACTATTTGCCCTTGAGAGGATGGACTCCAGCCATCTAGGAGGGGAATTGTCCTGGATACACAGAAGG
>PVKP010039252.1:0-12438 GCA_004027715.1 Plecturocebus donacophilus
CATAAAATCATCTCTTATTGGATGCCTATGAAGTGTCAGACGCTGTGATAATTTTCTCAAGTCTGAAGACTAATTCTCAATCTATAAATGAGAAAATAGGATCAGAGGGATGACATAATTTCCCCAAGTTTAATTAGGAAGTGGGAGAGGGAGGATTTGAATTTGTTCTGATTCATCCCATGGTCTGTCAATTTTTAACCTCATAGCTGCCTCTTTAACCTCTTTGCTTAGTTTAAGTGCAGTTCTCATCCTGCAGAAGCCCCTTCCTCCTCCTCCATAGTGTCATTCCAATTCAAACCCCCAGCTGATTTATACCCCTTCACCTCATTTCCCAAGGTACCCTCTGCTTAATTCTGTAATGGCATTTAGAATGTTAAGTTCTAACACATGGAGTTCCCTTGTCCATCTCCCCTTCAAGTCTATAAACTCCGTGAACCCAAGGACTATTTCTTGTTCATCTTTATGTCCTCGGTGCTTAACGTAGTACCTGTCAGTTAGTAGTTCTAGGTCGGAAGAGGCACCTGTAGTCTCCTAAAGCTGAGCCAGGTGGGTCACTTGAGCCCAGGAGTTTGAGGTTGCAGTGAGCTATGATCATGCCACTCCACTCCAGCCTTGGAGAGAAAAACAAAACCAGAAAAACTTGCCCATAGACCAGCCATGATGTTGTGAGGAAGCTCAGGCCACTGTGGAGAGTCTACATATTGGTGTTCTGATCACAGCCCCAGCTGAGGTCCCCAGTCCAGGCTACTACAGGAAACAAAGATGAGAGATAGTGGTGACTTGGACCTTGGTGGTAGTAACAGAGATGGTATAAAGTGGTTGGATTCTGGATCAATTTTAAAGACAGAACTGACACACTTTGTTGGTAATTCATAGGTGAAGAAAGAGACAGAGAGATTTCAAGGATGACTCTAAGGCTTTTGGCCTAGATGCTGGAAGGATGGCGTTGCCATTGACTGAGTTGGGGAAGGATGGAGGACCGCAGCTTGGCAAGGATGATGGAATCAGGAGCTATTCTTTGGACACACTAGGTTTGCGACCCATTCATATCCAAATGGAGACACTGTGTTTGCAGTTGGATGCGTGAGTCTAGAGTTCTGGGAGTCGTCATTATACAGATGATAATTAAAGCTGTGGGAGGGGATGAGTGTGGATAGAGAAGAGGTCCAAAAACTTTCCAGGGCTGTGTCACATCTCAGAGCTGAGGAGACGTGGAAAAACCAGCACAGGGTCTGCGAGGATGTGACCAACATGGTAAAAGGAAATCAAGTGGAGTCCTAGAAGCCAAGTTAAGAAGTATGGAGTGATCGGCTATGTCAAAAGCTGCTGGGTCAAGTAAGATGAGGACTGAAATTGACCGCGGATTTAGCAACATAAGCTTCACTGGTAACCTTGACAAGAAAAGTTTTGGTGGAGTGATGAGGACAATAGCCTGGCTCCAGTGAGTTCAGGAGAGGATGGGAGAAAAGGCAGCAGGGATAGCCCATTCTTTTTTTTTTTTCTTATTTATTTATTATACTTTAAGTTCCAGGGTACATGGGCAGATCGTGCAGGTTTGTTACATAGGTATACACGTGCCATGGTGGTGCTTTGCTGCATCCATTGCCCCATCATCTACATTAGGTATTTCTCCTAATGCTATCCCTCCCCAATCCCCCTATCCCCTGCTATTCCTTCCCTAGACCCCCACCCCCCAGGCTCCAGTGTGTGATGTTTCCCTTTCTCCTTCTCATTGTTCAACACCCACTTATGAGTAAGAACATGCTGTGTTTTTCTGTTCTTGTGTCAGTTTGCTGAGAATGATGGTTTCCAGTTTCATCTATATCCCTGCAAAGGACGTGAACTCATCCTTTTTTATGGTTGCATAGTATTCCATGGTGCATATGTGCCACATTTTCTTTATCCAGTCTATCATTGATGGGCCTTTGGGTTGGTTCCAAGTCTTTTCTATTGTGAACAGTACAGCAATAAACATATGTGTGCATGTGTCTTTATAATAGAATGATTTATAATCCTTTGGGTGTATGCCCAGTAATGGGATGCTGAGTCAAATGGTATTTCTATTTCTAGATCCTTGAGGAATCACCACATTGTCTTCCACAATGGTTGAATTAATTTACACTCCCACCCACAGTGTAAAAGCGTTTCTATTTCTCTACATCCTCTCCAGCATCTGTTATCTCCTGATTTCTTGAGAGAAGATTTGCTGTAAAGGGGAGCAGAGAAGTTGTGCAGTAGGTGGAAGGGTCATAGGATTAAGAAAGAATTTCTCAAAATAGAGGAGATATTACAGCTTGTCGATATGTTGATATAAATGATCCCATAGAGAGAGAACAAAGTGATGGTGATGCAGGAGAGAGGAGAGATTATTAGAGCAGCAAAGGCCTTGCATGGGAAAAAGGGATGGTATCTAACATATGAGTGGAGGGTTGGTTTTGGATAAGAGCGGGGGCAGATCATCCACGGTAATGGAGGGAAGGCAGCGTGTGGGGTACAGATGCAGATAGGTGGGTGATGATGTGCTGGGAGAATGTGGAAGCTCTCTTCTGACCGCTTGTATTCTCTCAGATAAATAAGAAGTGGCCTCTCACTGGGCAGCCCAACAGATTGGTGTCTGAGAGAGCAAAAGAGCAGCTAGACAACGCTTACCAGGCAGAAGTAAGGGTCCACTTAAAGTTAGCCGTGTGAATAGGGATGTAAAGTGTGTCTGTTTTACTCCAGCAGTCTTCCACTGCATGGGTGCAGGCATGAAGTAGACAGAAGGTTACATTTTAAAAGGAACAAGGATTTTGCCCAAGAAGGGAGAAAGGAGCCAGGGAGTTTGGAAGTGTATGCAAAGGAGAGATTCATCATGGAACCCTGGGAAAAGGGGAAAGGGTATGAGAGGGATGAGGAGATTGGAATGGTAACGAAAGCAACGAACCGTAGGTCCCAGTGGGGCCAAGTCAGAGCTGGCACTAGAGCACAGAGTGTCTTGGGTCAATTAGATAAATCCTTCCCCTCTAGGTGATACAGTCCTGCAGTTGTGCAAAGAAAAAGCTGCCTCTTCCTCTAGGTGGATGAAGCCATGAGCCAGGCGGAGAACACAGTGTCATTCCTAGAACTTGAGCTGGGTTTCAGAGCCCACTTGTCCCTTGGTCACGGACTTTTGTGCAATACACAAAATGCACAACTGTTCATGGCAACCTGAGTCAAAGGACTGTTTGGACCAGGTACTAGAGGGTTGAGCTATAAGATAGCAGGGGTGATTTTAGAGTGGGAAGATGAAATTAACATTGTGAGAGTGTTGTAGTCATTGGTCTTGGATGGTTATGAGGTGTGAGTGTCTGTGATAGCTGGGAGGACAAAGTCATTGGAGGAGAGATGGGTCAAGGAACAGAAAAGTCCAAATGTTGGAAGCATTAGCATCATGAATACTGAAGTCACCAAGAAATAGAAAGTGTGGAAAGCTGTGCAGTGAGCCAGGGTTCGGTAGGTAACGGTAAGGGAGGCTATTGCAGGATTGTAGGCTGATGACATGTGCTTCAAAGCAGGCATTTTGCAGAGGGTGGATGGACAATGGTTTCCAAGCAGCATTGAGGTATTAGAAACAACCCTATCCCAGCCTCAGACTTAGTGGCATGAGGGATGGAGGAGAGGAAACATCCTCCACTTGAAAGGGCTACAGAGAAAGCTGTGTCCTTGCTGGAAAGCCAGCATTCGGTTACAGCAAGAAGGCAGAGGGAGCATGCAGGGGAGGTTGTGGTTGGAAGTATTCTACCTCTGATGGACCATGGATCATGAGATGAAGACTAGGGGCCTCATGGAGTTTTCTGGAGTGAGAGTTAGAGGGTAAAGATGATCTGGGAGCCCTGAGCTTCTTGGGGTGATGGACATAAATGGAATAAAGGGCATGATGGAATAAGCCTTGATGGCCTGCAAGCCAGACTGTGGTCATGAGCCTAGGAGTGTTGGAGTGGGAGTGTCTTGCCAAAGCTTCCAGAACACTGGGACCCCCTCTTTACTCCTGCTGATGGAGGAAGGGAGGCCAGGGGATGGACTCTATTACCTTTGGTCTATATCTGACAAATTATCTTATCAGAAAAATGGTGTGTCTTCTAATTATTTCAGTTCTGGTATTCCTTCACCTCAAGATGTCTATCTTAATGGGAAGGGTTATTCCCTCACTCGGACTGAGCACAAGTTAGTGATGTCCCAGAAGGCCAGGCCAACACTGGATTAAACTTCTGGAATTCCCATCCATGCAGCTGCTCCCAACTGAGAATTCCAACTGGAATGTCCAGCCCAGTAGGCCCTCACCCTGGCTGCTTTCTAATGTACAAGCCCCAGCTGTTCTATAAACTATGGAAGCCATCTTCAGCTCACTCTCAACCGGAAGGACTAGATGTGTATCGGGAGAAACCAAAACATTGTTTGATTAATCGCCACCTTGCAAGCCAGAGAGTGGCGGCTGGGCACGAAATGTGGCCGTTATCTAAATGGAGTGCCGGCCTGTCCCCGGGATCCCAAACAAATGACCTCCCCTCTATTTATAAACAGCCCTGAAGGATGAGCAGCTCCGTTTATGTTTAGAAGGGGCCATCATTCATTTTTATCCATCATACCTGCTTTTAGCGATATTACACATACTCCCTACTTGGGCTAGAATCTCAACAACCCGAGAGGTTTATGTGCTTTTAACACCAATTTTGAGAGTCTCTGTGTACATTTCATCATGCAGAGGGTAATGGTGGGCCTGAAACAGCGCGTGAGCTGATTTCTCCCTCAGAGATTCATGGAGGGTTCATGATGAAGATGAAATTGGATAAACCACTGTTGGCCCCACGGCTGTGTTTGCGAATGGGAGGTGATTATAGGAAGTGAGGAGTGAGCCATTTAGACAACCAGGATTCTCCTGGCAGGAAGAGGATGGAATGGGGCCAGGTAAGGAAATGCTCTGTGATGCACAGGGAAGCCAAGGGCAGTCCTGGCCCATGGGAAGTTTAGCATTTGCTAAATGGGTAGAAAGAGAGGAGGGTGGGAAAGAGCAGAATCCCTTCACTTTGTGAAGGCAAATTATTTCACATTAGAATAGCGCTTTCATTTTTTTCAAGCTCCCCACAGATATTAATTCTTAGTTTAAAATAGCCCTAAGAACAGGGCAAGGAATATTACTTTCACCTTGTAGGTGGAGAATCTGAAATCCATGGAGGTAAAGCAGCTTGCTCATGTGTTAACTGTCATGTGTGTGAACTGGCATGTCTCATGATTGCCATGAAATTGGTGCAAAGTCCCAGTTTTAAGATCCCCAGCTCAAGAGTCATTTCAATTACATCCTTAGTGTCGCCCTACTCTGTTGAGGATGTCAAGTCTGTTCCTTCCTTCCACTTTCAACAAGAAAGGAGAGAAAGATGGTTTTATGAAACTATAGGAGACTAGGCAGAGATACTGTGGAGTCCTGTTGAGACAAAATTTGCTATAGGTGCTAAGAGGGAAATTGTAGGGCAAGGAGCAAACCAGGTCATTCCTGAGGTTGGGAGGCTAGTGTCCCCGCAAGAGCACTGTCCCTTAGTAATATAACATTAGTTACTTATATCATTTTATATTTTCTAGTAGCCACACCACAAAAAAACTTTTTTTAAGAGGTGAAATTAATTTTAATAATGTAATTTAACACAAAATATCCAAACTATCATTTAAAAACAAATTTTTTTAACTAGAGACAGTCTTGCCATGTTGCCCAGGCTGGTCTTGAATTCCTGGGCTCAAGTGATCCTCCGGCCTTGGCCTCCCAAAGTGCTGAGAGTACAGATGTGAGCCACTGTGCCCAGCCATTTTTTTTTTCGCTCCTTCTTCTGAGGCACAAACTATCATTTCAACATGTAATTAACATATAAAACTATTGAAATACTTTCAGTTTTTTTTGTTTTGCATTAAAGTTGTGAGATCCTGTTGTGTATTTAAAATCTCTACTCATATGCTAAATTTGCATCAGAAAAACTTGATTGTATGTAGATTTCATAAAATATCCCATTGAAAAAGTAGATTCACATATGCAGGTTGTTCCAAACAGACTTAAAAGTTTTCTAATGACTTCATCAAGTATTAGGTTTTTCCATTTAAATTTAAATGAACTAACACAAAATAAATGTGAAATTTACTTCTTCAGTCACACTAGCCATATTTCAAGTACCCAACTGCTACACATACTACCATATTGGACAGCACAGCCTTAGAGTAGTGATGGCCAACACAGTGGCAGAAGTTGCTTTATATGGATAGCATCTCAGGCTCCAGAAAGTGGACCTGGCTTTCTTTTTCCAAACATGCACCTGCCCTGGTATCCTCTTTTCATATGGTATCATGTCCAGTGTGACTGCTGACAGATAGGACCAGGTCTCAGTCTATGCCCCCCATTAAGGCATGAATGACTTCAGGAAGTGCTGGGTGTGGGATTGGCTCACTACGCTCTGTCTCCTCTGATGAGGAATCCATGGAGGTTGATGTGATGTTGTCATGAAACACCAGTGCCCTTTCAGGCCATAGTGGGACAAGGATCCTGCCTCATGGCTGTCAACACACACACACACACACACACACACACACATCACATCCATTCTTCCAAGGTCTGCGATGCTGTCAACATACACACATACACACACACACACACATACACACACACACATCACATCCATTCTTCCAAGGTCTGTGAAATTGAGTGAGGAACAAGGTCTGTCCGTTACACATTGTTAATTCTCAAAAATTAATTTTTGAGTGATATTTTGGCAGCAGAACCAGGACTAGATCAAAAGTCTCCTTACTAAACAAGGAGTTAGGAGACCTTTGATCTAGTCCTGCTTCTGCTGCCACTGACCAAGGTGTAACCTCAACCAAGCCAATTTACTCCAGTTTCCTATAAAATGAGTGGCTAGATCCTTCCCAGTTTGGTAGTCCTGTTCAGGGTTTGGCAGACTGCTGCCCTCGGCTCAAATCTGGCCACATCCATTCATTTACATATTATCTTGTGGCTGCTTTCACCTACAAGTGCAGAGTTGAAGAGCTGGGCCAGAGACCACATGGCCCACAGAGTTGAAAACATGTGCTTTCTGGTCCTTGTTAGAAAAAGTTCTCTGAGTTTGTTCTCATCTGTGACTCCAGCTCATTTTAATCATCTCTGCACGCTGATTATGTTCTTTATTAACACAACAAGTATTTGTTGGTTACTGTTATTGTGCAAAGTATGATGAAAGTTGCTGAATATGACAGTGACAGTTATTACCCTCAGATATTTTACATTCTTGCTTATAATAGAGGTCACTGGTCCCCAGTGTGATAGAGACTGCTATCGTCCCCAATATCTGGCTCCACTTCTTCCATAGTGTATTGGTTAATTCCTTTCTTGTATGTATGATGGTTAATCTTAAGTGTTGATTTAGTCAGGCCATGGAGTGCTCTGATATTTGGTCAAATGTTATTCTGGCTGCTTCTGTGAGGGTGTTTTTGGATGAGATTAACAACATTTAAATTGGCAGAATTTGAATAAAACAGATTGCCCTCCATAATGTGGGTGGGCCTCATTCAATCAGTTGAAGGCCAGAATAGAACCAAAAGACCTGCCTCCCCTCAGCAGGTTTTAGACTTGCTTGCCTCCATAATTATGTAAATCAGTTCCATATAATAAGTCTCTTTCCATAGACTTACACACACTATGGATTCTGTTTCTCTGGAGAACCCTGACTCATACACAAAGTAATCAAAATTTTAGCTGACAAGTGACTTTCTGGAATAAAGATTACATTTCTGTCTCGTAGCTAGGTGTGGCATATGACTAAGTTTTCACTAGGGGAGTGTAGGCAGAAGTTCACGTGGCAGAGTCTAAGGACCTTTTTTGTATTTTTGGTTTTTTTTTTTTAAGACAAAACAAACAAGATGTATTGCTCTGTCACCCAGGCTGGAGTCCAGTGGCACAAACATGGCTCACTGCATCCTCAAATTCCTAGGCTCAAGTGATCCTTTTGCCTTAGCCTCCTGAGTATCTGGGGCTACAGGCATGCACCACCACACTCAGCTAATGTTTTATTTTTTGTAGCCACAGGGTCTCATGGATATTGCCCAGGCTGGCCTCGAACTCCTGGCCCTAAACTACCCTCTTGCCTCTGCCTCTCAAAGTTCTGCCTGGCCAGGACCTTCCTTAAGACATAGCTAGCACATGCCTTTTGCTACTTCTTTCTGTCTTCCTCCTTCCTACTGCTTTAAACAGCAAGCTGTTTCAACAGGTGGAGCTCTGCCTGGGACCACAGGAGGAGGAGGACCACCCCTGAGAACTGGATATCCCAAGGCTGGAATGAACACAGCAAAGCCATTTGGGTTGTTCTAAACTTTTACTCAGGAGAAAAATGAATGTCTTTGTCTAATCTATTGCTATTTAGATATGTGTTACTAGTAGCCAAATGTAATCCTAAATTATATACCCAAACTCTCCCATGTCCCTCTGCTGTGCCTGAGTACAACATCTACTATAACGGAGGGGACCTATCACAGGGTATGCTAAATACATGCTGGCAGGTCACGGCTGCATTTACATATCCTGAGGCATCGGTTATGACAAAGTAGGGTTGTCTTCCCAAGTTAAGTTTAAAAAGAAATGGGGATTGTAACCTAAACATTATCATTCCCCTCATCTCCTTTGAATAGACAAATTATGTTTGAAAACAAATTTTAAAAATTCAAGCAGCCAGTTGAATGAGGTTTGCTTTGTTTTTGATGGAATATGAAGTTTTTTTTTTCTAACATGACACTAAAGAGATGAAGTGAGATGTGTAGGTTCTTCATCAGGTTATTTGGGTCTTACTGGGTACAAATTTACCTATGTGTCTTAGACTATATCTCACTCTATCTTGGTATTCACTATCAGGTTATTTGTTCCCATAAAATTTTTTTTTTCCTTTGAGACAGGGTCTCACTCTGTTGCCCAGGCTGGAGTGCAGTGGCATGATCTTGGCTCACTGAAACTTCTACCTCCTGGATTCCAGAGGTTCTCCCACCTCAACCTCCTAAATAGCTGGGACTACAGACATGTATCACCATACCTGGCTAATTTTTGTGTTTTTTGTAGAGACAGGGTTTTACCATGTTGGCCAGGCTGGTCTCAAACTCCTGACGTCAGGTGATCCACCTGCCTTGGCTTCCCAGGGTGCCTGGGATTACAGGTGTGAGCTACTACACTTGGTCAAAAAAATATTTTTCTACATTTGAGATAAATGCTAGCTAAACTGATCAAAACGATGTACGTAGTCTCACCACAGCCTTCCCTATCCTGTTCATGCTGTTCAGAATGATTATTTTAATAGAGATGGCAAGCGGTGCTTGCCTTGTCCACACCCCAACTCATAACCTCTGCTCCTAAGTGGTTTGTTGTCCAGCCCCCCGTGAACTGTCCTCTGGGTGAGTGACAACACAAGACCACCAAACCACAAGCTGACCAGACCATTAGGTCCTGACCCCTCCAAATGATCAAGGATAGTTGAGCCCTTTATATTTCTCTTAAGAAACTGAGGCCAGGCACGTGCCTGTAGTCCCAGCCTCTCGGGAGGCTGAGGCAGGAGAATCGCTTGAACTTGGGAGGCAGAGGTTGCAGTGAGTGGAGATTGTGCCACTGCACTCCAGCCTGGGCAACAGAGTGAGACTCTGTCTCAGGAAAAGAAAAAAAAAAACAAGAAACAGCCAGAAAACATTGGGGATAGAGGCCAAAAGTTGTACAGAGAGGTGCTGAAGTGAAGGAAACTGGCAGTCGTGATGGGCCATAGGCAAGGTGAAGTAAAGAATCCATGAGTAAGCAGAGAATGGACCAGACAGGCAGACAGATCAGGAGACGTTGGGAAGAGGACTGGTCTCCAGGGCTGCCTTGGATTCGTCTAATTTTCTAGTTCCTAGACCATTTCCAGCTTCACCGCACATGTGCCCTGCAACAAATCTTCTACAACTGCAGGGGCCCTTAGGGTACCTCTTCTCCTTGCAGCTCAGAGCTGGACCAAAGCAGCTGTCCATCTTTTGCCTCTTTGTGCTTTGGAGTCCAGTCCTGATGGGACCAGGTAATCCAGGCATGCATCACTGCCAGCCTGGCAAATACCAACTCTTCACCTGAGTGTTTTTCACTCAAGTGTTCCTAAAAATGTCCAAGAGAAGAAGAGAAATGGCGGTTTTCTGGAAGGGCAGATATAAAACTTGAAGGAACAAAATCTGTTATCTTGTTGCTTAGAAAGGGCTCTCTCTAGGAGACATTTGTTATGTTCTTCAGAGTCAGAGATTGCCTCCGATGGGAACCACATGGAAGAGTTGGGGACACAGAAGAATCACCTTCCACTGAAATTCACCTTAAAAGTGGAGATCGTGCTTTAAACACCCCCAACTTCTCCCATCTCCCCTTGGCTGAAGAAGATCAAACCTTTCTGGCTAGTCAGAGCTAAACAAAGAAACAGCCTCTTTGGCCTTCTCCTCAATGACCCTCATCCCCACACCACGCCATCTCAGGACTGAAGACCCGTAAATGTAGGCCTCTGTGGAGAAACTAGTTTTTAGGTCTCTCACTGAAACCCAAACCCCAGCCCAGCCACGTGGCATGAGCTCATTCTGCCCCAACTGGGAGAATGAGAAAATGGTCTGCGAATTTCTCTTCCACCCTGTCAAAATAAGAACAGAAAACACCATGCTTCTGCAAAAGAGTTTTCTTTCAGCTTTTATTTGCACATATTCTGTATAATTATGGTCAGCAAGAGGGCATTTTCCATGGCCACACTGGCAGGATTTTCCACACAAAGGCTTATGCTGGCGGGCAGCCCGCCCTTGAGCTATTTACTTGTGTGGTGGATAGAAAACCATCAGACCTATGGCCAGTCAAACCCAAGCAAAATGTTTTCACTTGGACCTCTCCAGTAACAGGGCATATTACTTTAATTTTCCCTCCACCCCTTGCCCCCTTCCCGAGGTAAAGTGACTCAATATGGTGGAACCAACTTTATGCAGCCAACTCTGTAGTATACCTTCCAGTTAACTGCTAACGTTCACATTTTAAAATGCTTCCTCCTAGCTTTCAAGGTCTTAGGAGTTTCTTAGCCAACATTACTCCTTGAAATTCCATCTCATTCTCTCTCTATCCAAGTACGCCTTTTGCTTCTCTGGGACCTCACACACCCAGCCCGTTTCTTCCTCCAGGCCATTTTTCCTACTGTGCCCCGTCATCCCAGTCCTGAATGCCTGCCTCCTTCCTTTGGCTCCTCCAAATTTTACCCACCACTCAACATCCAGTTGTAGCCCCCTCCTCGGTGAAGCCCTCACTGACTGCTGAAGTTGTCCCGGCTCTTCCTTCCTTCACTGAGCCATGCGGCTGCCTGGACTCCTCACTTGCTGCATACTTTGTAATTAATGAGTCACTAGACAAGTCAATCAAAATGTTGGCATCGGTTTCTGCATAAAACCACAACATAAATCAAGTCATTCATTTAGTAAGTATTCAGTGAGCACCTAGTCTACCATCAGCTCTGTGAGGAACATTCCACACCAGAAAATGCAGGAATTCATGGGCAAGTTAGGCCTGCTTCTATCCTATAGGAATTTGAAGAGAGTTTGAGAAAACAAGCTACAGGCATGAAATATAATCCTAGAGCTGAGGCCCAAAGGATGATGGTTCTTCAAGGCAACAAGAGGTAGACAGAGAGGGGAAGAGGAGCCAAAACCATCCACTAGAATGGGATGGGGGTTGAGAGGCAGCTTCAACTGACAAGGAATTCAACTTTCCACCGCTCATAGGAGGCATAGATGCAATAATGGATGGATGCACACATGCTTGTAAATATGGATGAACCGAAAGGGGAGTGGTCCAAAAGGCATCCATCCATCCACCATTAAAGAAACATTTACCCAACACATACTCTGCACAGGGGATACTTAGATGGAAACGTCAGCCTTCAGGGAGACTGTAGTCTAGTCTGGCGGCATGGCAGTTCAGTCATAGCACAACCAACTGTGACTTTAAAAGTTCAAAGAGAAGTCATAACAGCTGCCGTTTTGTAAATGTCTACAATATGTTAGGTACTTTGAAAACACTATTGCTACAGTTCCCACTCTGGGTGCCAAAGCAAATTTATAGAAAGACTGTGGGTTATTTTAAATTTTTGAGGGAACTATCATGATGCTTAATGTCTGTTAGACACTGTGCAAACTACTAGCTCAAGGTAGTTCACAGTTTCAGCATTAGATCATACAGCATTCCTTTGGATGATGTCACATCTTTGTGGAGCTATGAAAGTCCATATGTAACAGGAGATGAGAAAAGCAATGTCCAGTCAGATTACAAGGTCTGAGAAGTTGTACGGTGCCCAATAGGTGTCTGCATCCCATTAATAAGCAATCACTGATACTTAAGAATAAAATCAGCCAGGCACGGTGGCTCATGCCTGTAAT